>JAMWYP010000020.1:5703189-5839450 GCA_025563575.1 Acacia pycnantha
TCTCACCATTTTTGCATGATTTTTACCGTTTTTTGAATCCTTTTCATTCTGATATGAAGGTACATAGCTATACTGAAATATTTCATTCCTTTATGATTTGATGTGCCTTGTAACTCATGTGATCTATACGTAGGTTTTATTATGTCAAAGAGCTTTCCAAGAGATACTGAAACAAATGATGAGCTGTAAATCGTCTGAAGAGGTGGCTGCTACTTCTGGTGAACTTTTGGGAGAGGTTGTTGGTAAAGAAAATGTCAATTTTATGAATGACTCCCTGATAAAGAGAGATGAGATGGGAAGTGGGCTAATTCCTGATCACTATGAACGCCTATTGAAGGGTGCTAAGAATCATGGTCATCTATCTGGTCGACAGCATGTGATAGGAAATGCCTCCAATTCCACCCTTTCTGAGAATGTAAAAAATTTGCAATCTTCTGGTGAGCTCCTTCAAACTATCTCCAATGCATTCCGAGGAAATGACCATCCCTTTTTAAAGAATATTACAATGAATGATTTGAATTCATTGATGTCTGATTATGATAGTCAATCAGATACTTTTGGGACCCCTTTCTTACCTCTACCTAAGCATAGTATGAGATGTGAAGGCATGGTTTTGATTACTTCTTTGCTCTGCTCCTGCACTCGCAATATCAAGTTGCCTCAATTGAGGAGGGCTGCTGTGCTCTTGTTGAAGGCTTCTGCATTATATACTGATGATGAAGATCGTCTGCAACGTGTTATCCCATATGTTATTGTAATGCTTTCTGATCCTTCAGCAATTGTGCGTTGTGCTGCTTTAGAGACTTTGTCCGATATTTTGCCCCTTGTCCGACATTTGCCACCCAGCGATGCGAAGATATTTCCTGAATACATACTGGCAATGCTTTCTATGCTTCCTGACGATCCAGAGGAAAGTGTGAGGATTTGTTATGCAAGTAATATAGCTAAGCTGGCACTTACTGCTTATGGATTCTTGATACACACAAAAAGTTTGAGTGAGGCAGGTGTACTTGATGAATTGAGTTCACCACACAAGTCATGGATATCATTTAGTGAGACTAGCGGAAGATTGCAGGGGATAAATGGTGATGTGCAACTTTTGAAGCTGAGGAAATCAATTGCAGAGGTTGTCCAAGAACTTGTCATGGGTCCAAAGCAAACACCAAATATTAGAAGAGCACTTCTTCAGGACATTGGGAAGTTGTGTTATTTCTTCGGTCAGAGGCATAGTAATGACTTCCTTTTACCCATTCTCCCTGCTTTCCTTAATGATCGGGATGAACAACTACGGTCTGTGTTCTATGAGAAGATCGTGTATGTTTGCTTTTTTGTGGGTGAAAGAAGCGTAGAAGAATATCTTTTACCTTACATAGAGCAGGCTTTAAGTGACACAACAGAGGCTGTCATTGTTGGGGCCTTGGATTGTTTGACCATTCTTTGCAAAAGTGGTTTCTTCAGGAAGAGGATACTTCTTGAAATGATAGAGCGTGCATTTCCTTTACTATGTTATCCTAGTGAATGGGTGCGTAGATCAGTGGTCTCATTCATTGCTGCTAGCAGTGAGAGCTTGGGTGCGGTAGACTCTTATGTTTATCTTGCTCCTGTTATACAACCCTTCCTCCGCAGACAACCTGTATCTCTAGCTTCTGCAACAGCCCTTTTTTCTTGTTTAAAGCCTCCTGTCTCAAGACAGGTTTTCCATGAAGTATTGGAGCACTCTAGGAGTTCGGACATGTTAGAAAGACAAAGAAAGATATGGTATAGTTCATCATCACAATCTAAACTATGGGAAATGGATTCACTGAGAAAAGGAATAGATGAGTTGGACTCATTGAAGAGCTGGCCTGACAAGCAACAAGGTCCTGGGGGTCAGCAATCTATTGGCACTAGCTTCCAACAGCCAGGGCTAACTGATTTTGATGAGGCTGACACAAAGTTGAGAAATATGGGCGCCTTTATGCATAACGATTGCAGTATGATAGGACATCGTGATCCCCAATGCTTGGAGAAGTTACAGTTCTCTGGATTCATGTCACCTCAGGTTAGTTGTAGTAGTTTGCCATATGAGAAGTCATCGAATGGCATACCTTTGTATTCTTTCAGTGTGGATAGGCGGGCAATGGGAATTCCTCCTGCAGCATCTGATTCTCCACTACAAATGAATTCTCTAGGTATCAGTTCATCCACCATGCCTTGGGTTAGTCCAGTTAGCAAGTCCTTTAATTTGGCTTGTTCAGTTCCAGCTCCAAAGGTTGTTTCAGGTTCTTTTAGCATCAGTGGTGGATCTAAACAGTTCTATCGAGTGGTGCATGAACCTGATGGTAGGGAAAATGAGACAGCCTCTGTTAATAGCAAAACTCAAGATGTAGGATTATCCACTGATAGCAAAGGTAGTTCGATCTCCCTTGAAGATGCAACCAACCAAACTGATGCATCCGGTTTTTCTTATTTTGCTGGAACGTCCATTCCTGATTCTGGTTGGAGACCCCGTGGGGTTTTGATTGCTCACCTCCAAGAGCACCGTTCATCTGTGAATGACATAGCAATTTCTACTGATCATAGCTTCTTTGTGAGCACGTCTGATGACTCTACGGTCAAGATATGGGATTCTAGAAAGCTGGAAAAAGATATTTCGTTTAGGTCTAGGCTAACTTACCATTTGGATAGAAGCCGAGCGCTATGTGCGACAATGCTTCGGGGTTCTGCACAAGTAGTAGTTGGAGCATGTGATGGATTAATTCATATGTTTTCTGTTGATCATATCTCTAGGGGTCTAGGAAATGTGGGTGAGAAGTATTCTGGTGTTGCTGACATCACAAAGAAGGATGTAAAGGAAGGTGCCATCCTCAACCTATTGAACTACCCTGTGGATGCTTATTCCATCATGTTTAGCACTCAGAACTGTGGTATTCATCTATGGGATACTAGGTCAAGTTCTAGTTCATGGACTCGAAAAGTTAATCCTGAGCAGGGCTATATTACTTCTCTGGTAGTAGGGCCTTGTGGTAATTGGTTTGTTTCAGGTTCTTCCAGGGGCGTGCTTACTCTTTGGGATCTGAGATTTCTGATACCTGTGAACTCTTGGCAGTATTCCCTTGCTTGTCCTATAGAAAAGATGTGTCTCTTCCTTCCTCCTCCAAATGCCTCTCTATCTTCAACTGTGAGGCCCCTTGTTTATGTGGCTGCAGGTAGCAATGAAGTTTCTCTTTGGAATGCAGAGAATGGTAGCTGCCACCAGGTACATGGCTACTGTTTTGTGGTTGCTTGTAGATTGTAAAAGCAGTGTGCTGTAGAACAAATCCAGCTCGGGCGGATGTATAACTGCAATGTTCAAATTTCTTTTTATTGAGAGAATAGATAATTTTGTATTGAAGTCTACCTCTTTTTTTAATTGCATGAGTACTTCGGAGCATTGTATAATAATTTAGGATGACTCAATTTAATAATGCTGGGAAGATGCACCAGTATTCTGATTGCTTTTATTTTGATCCCTGACTTATTGTTTATAAAAATATTTTGATCCCTGACTTCTAACAATTATAATTTCTTCCTCCAGGTATTGAAGGTGACCAATTACGACAGTGATGCAGAAAAGTCTGAACTGCCATGGGCCTTGGCTAGACCTTCTAACAAGGGAACTGCTAAACCAGATTTGAGGCGGAATGTCAATCCCAAGTATAGAGTTGATGAGCTAAACGAACCTCCACTCCGTCTTCCTGGTATTCGGTCATTGCTTCCCTTGCCAGGGGGTGATTTAATGACTGGGGGTACTGATTTGAAGATACGTCGATGGGATCACTACAGGTTTTATGTCGAACTTCAATTTTTTCTTGTCTTGCTTCTGTTGTATAATGACCTGCCTGCTTATATTTATGTATTCTGGTGCAGTCCTGACAAAAGTTACTGTATATGTGGACCTGTCTTGAAAGGAGTGGCAAACGATGATTTGTATGAAACAAAATCTAGTTATGGCGTGCAAGTTGTTCAGGTAATTCATGTTTTCACACAATTTGGCTTTCCAGCAACTTTTATTGTGCGGGTTGTTTTTGGTTGCACGAGTGGTTATATTCACATTCAGCAAAGGTACAGTGGATGCATCTTAGGTTCCTAAGGTTGAATCAAAATACAATTTTGGTTAGTTTAACTGTAGTAGACTTGAGACCTTATTAGTATGCTTCAGGTTGCTTAAGGTCCACCATTCTTATCTTTATGGCTCCTAAAACGCAAAGTGGCTCTTGTTCCAATTACAGTGAATCAACACGATTCCTTTCAAACAATCCTAGAAATTTGACAGGAAAACAACTGCTCATATGAAAATGTGGTGGAAGAATTAGGTTGCAATTTCTTGGATTCGGCACATCACATCGGTGTGCTCTTCTCTCCTTCCCTCACGTAGCCTCTTGAAAGCCACAAAAATGTGAGGAAACAGTAATGCACGGAAACCTTTCTTTCTTGTGGAGTGGTCATCTTTCCTTCATATTCTTTTATGTTTTTTTATATTTCCACAATTCTCGAATTTATTTTAAAACACCGCAAAGCTTCCATGTATGACGTGTTAGCAGGAATCTCAACATTCTCCAGGCATATTCACCAAATTCCCTGACTTGTAATGGCCAATTCGGTCACTATCTTATTGTGATTTTTCTTTTTTGCATTTAACTGTTTGCCCCTTTTAAAATTTGTTTGTTTGATCAGGATCCCTTTTCCTCAGATTTGTTCATTTTGTCTATTGAGGATGTTTATATCTCCTTATAATTTAGAATATAAGCATCTGAGATTTTTCTTGCTACACACAAGCAGCCGCAATTAAACTTTCTACTCTTTTAAACAGGAGACAAAGAGACGTCCCCTTTCAAACAAGTTGACAGCAAAGGCAGTTGTCACGGCTGCTGCCACCGATCCTGCAGGTTGCCACCGTGATTCTATCCTTTCTTTGGCTTCTGTTAAGCTAAACCAGAGACTCTTGTTATCAAGCAGTAGAGACGGGGCTATCAAGGTTTGGAAGTAGCTAAAACTCAATTTGGGAACGTTGTACATAGGCAGTGTCAATTCTAGTGGCTAAATTTGTACATGTTATAGGAGCTAACCCTTTAGTTGGATGTTCAAGCTGCTCTTAATTCTATCTGGGATGTCAAAAGTCCCTTGATCTGTACAGAAGGTATTTTACCGGGGAGTTGAATTTTTGTGGGCATGTTGCCTCCTGTCTTTGAGCTTTTTTTTTTCCCCCCCATTCGGCATTCACCATTGCCACTGTATTACAAATAATAATGATGATGATAAGTTTAGTTTCATTCTCTATACATGCAGACCTTTATTCCTCGTTTGGTATCATGGAAGAGTTTTTAATGGAAACGGAAGTGTATGTGGAAAAGATCAGCAGATTTAGAACCTCCGTCAATCCTCCTCGAGTGACCACCATTGTCACCTCCAGCAAATGCCTAGAAATCAAGCGGAAAGAGATCAAAGTTCTGCCCATCTGGACCAAATTTCTTGGTCGACTTGGATATAATCAAAAGCATTATCACGATGCATTGAACAAAACCATCGAACATATAATTAAAACAATCAAACAAACACATCTGAAACTGGAAAAGCTGACAATAGAGGTAGCGGTTGACCACCATAGCCACCGGTGGCCCACCAAAAAACAACCATAATCCTCCATTTTGTTTTCAAAACTGGAGGGTTATGGAGAGGCAAAGGTATCCATCGCCGGAGAAGAAAAGAAACACCGGACACCATAGCTTGAATCTCACGCACGGATAGGCTCTATGGTAGACGGCGGTCTGTCGCAAGCAGTCTTCGAACGAAAAGACTAAAGCTTCAGATCGGCGGGGCGTAGAGGGAGAGAGGCACGATGGAGAAGGCAATAGCAAACAAAAGTTGCAGATTGAAGGGGAGGCGGGGGGCGGGGGGGACGTTGTTCTTGGTGAAATGGAAGAACTTGGAAGACATGAAATCAAAATCGATAGAAGACAAGAACGCCGTTGCCATCGCAGATGAACGTCAGCGCCTCCGTACCAGAGATTCTTCGTGCCATCATAGATGAAGGTCATTGCCGGAGAACCTAAAAGCTTGAAGGCTGCGATTGAAAGAGAGGTTGGGGGTAGAACCGAAAAAATGGGTTCCAAGGAAGTGTGGCCTGTTCCTTGAGGGGTCAGATGGAAGTGGGTTCCCTAGGGAACTGAGTTCCAACAAACCAAACATATAAAAATCTCAATTTCACTCCCAACCCCACTTCCCTCTTCCCACTTCCATGCTACCAAACGGGGCATTAGCGTTTTAGAAGTATATTGAATGTTTGAAACAGAGCAATTCAAATGTCAAATATCAAAAGAGAATCTGATTTGGAATTGAGTCCAATAATTGAAATGTCAAAGTACAGGTTAATATTTTTTGGTAGAAGGGGTCCCGTGAAGGGATCAATCATTCGATTTCTTTATACACCAAAAATAGTGTCAAAGGGCATAGACCTGAATGGCTTCTTCATGAAGGCTTCCCCTCACTTAATTCAGGTGCGTGACTGACAAAGGCAATGACAGCTGGAAGGTTTGATACAGATTGAGTAATCCAATTTTGATTTTGAAGTTTCTGGCCAAGAAATAAAAAATGAAAAGAATTTGATGTTGAAGTTGCAACTTTTTGGATTTATGCGGTCACGGATCCCTTACAATAATTGTCTCTTTGTCAGACCTCCCCACAAAAACGCTCAATTATTTTTTGCTTCCTAGAATTTGGAACAAATTTTATAGATCTTATCTATAACCACCACACGTGTTATTTCTAAATATCATTAAAATTGTTTTAGTTTCTTGGAATCATTTAAACAAGGGAAATATCACCAGCGATTTTTCCAAACAAAAGAATAATTTTGAAATGTGAGTCATATTGTGCGATTCCCTGACTCAGACCAGATTCTATTTTATATTAAAAATACAGTTATTTCTTGCACTTGAATTCTAGTCAATTAACTCAAATTACTCATTTGGACTTGCTGGGTGTATAAGTATATCCTCAATAGCAGAACTTGAAAGATTTTTATCTCATCTCTTGGCTGCAAAAAGATTTTATTACTATGCATAAATTTTGAATTATAATTATTAAATAGTTATACTACAAGTTTTCAAGGAAGACCATCCAAACAATATAAAGATTAGTGGGATACAAGGATACATCATCAGTCTGCCAAAAGAACAAAAGTTGAGTCCTCCTTGATTACCCAAAATCAAAACCCAAGATCCTTAATTACGGATACTACTGTGCTCTTCTAAGTCCCCTGTAGAGTTTGGAATTTATGAAACAAAAAATAAAGAAAAGTTATGACATAAAATGGAAGGTTTCCAGGCAAAACAATTTCAAAAAATATTAGTACACTATCTGTTTTGTACCTTCATTGACATCTCCGTCTCTACTTGCATACATACAATTTCTCAGCAAAGAAGTACTTTTTGACTATTTGTCCTAATCCAAGCTTATTGTATTACTCTAAGGGCCCTTTTGGATGGGCTTTTTTCATAAAAAAAGTACTTTTTTTAATTCAAAAAAAATTAATTTATGTGTTTAGATGATATTTTTTAAAAAAATTAAAAGTCACAAAAATTTAAATCTTTTAAAAAAGACTTTTTTTAAGTCAATCCAAACTCTAAGTTATGACTCTGCCAAGTCCTCTTTAATACCCCACATGGCTTCTCACTTCTCAGGCTCGGTTAGGTTAACTCTATAACTGATAATTCATCTGAGCCATTGAAGGTGCTCATATAACACCAATCAACTTATCACAAGAAGGAATCTCATCACATTATCATGAAGATCCAATGGTTGAACGCTGATGATTGAAGAAAGCTGGTTGTTAATATATATTTTATAGAAAGCAGAGGATCATAGCCCCAACCCAACCAAACAAACAAGGCTGTATTCCCCACTAGAATATTTTCACGATCACACACAAACAGAAAGAAAGAGGGTCACTCACGGGCTGCAAACCAAACAATAACAACAAAAGAAAAGTTGCCAAGGTTTTTTAAAGAGACAAGCTTTTTCGTTTTTAATAATATTATGTAAAAAGTGCAACCTGTCTTTGTGGTTTAGATTCTTCATCTCTCTCTCAAATGGATGCACCCGTGAAGTGTACTGAGTCTATCACTGATTCTATAGTTCACCCTCAAGTACCAACTGACCAGTGTGTATAAAAACCATGTCTCAGGCCTAACACTATTATCAGTTTATCATCACCCGGTTTCTAAGCAACATCATCTTCTTCCTCACATTCTCTCCTTGAGAATGTCAAATCTGCATTATGTTTTCAATTTTGTGCTGCTTCTTGTTCTTCTTCTGATGCAAAATCCGACCACAACGTTGTGCCATACAAAGGCATTGCGACCAAGGCATTCTTCTACTGTGACATCATCGACGGCCAACATGACAAGAATCCAATTCTCAGAACAGCAATTCTTGAAATGGATTAAGTTCGTTGGTGGTCTCAGACACTCTGTTTTTGGGGTAGCCAAAAACAAGCTTTTTCCCTCTTACACTCTGCATGTCTCCAAAAAGCCTTCTTCGGGACAATTTTCGACAATTCAAGGCGCAATCGATTCTCTTCCATTCCTAAATCTTGTGAGAGTCGTCATAAAGGTCAACTCAGGGGTTTACACGTCAGTACAAGTCCTGCATTCTCTGTTCTTCCTTCTCTTCCCCATTTTAGAAAAGAAAGTTCACACCTTTTTCTCATTTTCTTCAGGGAGAAAGTGAATATTCCTCCTATGAAATCCTTCATAACTATACAAGGAGCAGGAGCTGACAAAACCATAGTTCAATGGGGAGACACAGCTCAAACAAAAGGCCCAGACGGGAAGCCACTGGGAACATTTGGATCGGCAACATTTTCTGTGAATGCACCTTATTTCATCGCCAAAAACATCACATTCAAAGTACTGAAACACCACCACCCTGTTTCAAATCTCAACCACCTATATAATCTTCCTCTGTTTTTTATAATTGTAACCTTGTGAATGCAGAACAAAGCCCCAATTCCAGCACCAGGAGCGGTGGGAAAGCAAGCAGTGGCATTGAGAATATCAGCAGACACAGCGACATTCCTAGGATGTAAATTCCTAGGAGCACAAGACACATTGTATGATCATGTGGGAAGACATTACTATAAAGACTGCTACATCGAAGGCTCAGTAGATTTCATATTCGGGGATGGCCTGTCTCTGTTCGAGGTGAGTAAGAATATATACATATAAGATCATTTTTGGTTTAGCATTGCAGTTGCAGGTATTGTTTGTAACTTAGTACAAATGATTCGAAGATGTTGTTGCTGTGTTTGTGAAACAGAGGTGTCACGTGCATGCAATAGGGCAGAACGTAGGGGCGGTAACAGCACAGGGAAGGAACAGTATATTGGAGGACACAGGATTTTCGTTTGTGCACTGTAAGGTCACGGGCTCTGGGGCACTGTATCTAGGTAGGGCATGGGGTCCTTTCTCTCGCGTGGTTTTTGCTTACACCAATATGGACAACATCATTATTCCCAAAGGCTGGTACAACTGGGGTGACCCTAACCGGGAAATGTATGTTCTTTTCCTTCCCCTTTCTTTTTCACCTTTTAGAATGATAAAGAACATACACTCAATTTGTTTTCAATTTGGAGAGAAAACCAGAGAGGAAGAAGGGGATTTAGTCTGTGAGTTTGGGTATTTTAAAAGATTGAAACTTTCTATGGAGATGAAGAGAAACAGATTTAGGGTATTGGGTCCTCTGTTTTATTATCTAACTTTATACTCCCTCCGATCTTAATTATATTAGTAAATTTGATAGTTAGTTTTGGTCCTAATTATAAGATAAAATTTTAATTTTTGTCAATTTATTCCTAAAATACCTTTATTGATAATTTATCAATAATAATTAAACATAATAATAGTTTAATAATGTACATATATATTCTATAAAGTAAGTAATGCTTGTAACTCATTAATGCGACATACACCTCAATTCTACTTTTTTTAATGAAATAATTTTAAGCAATTTGTGTCATATTTTTCCCATATCATCCCTACTAATACTTCTTCCACAATAATTAATTTAACAACATGTTTATATTCTATCAAGTGAGATATTCTACTTTTTTTTTAAAAAAAAAATAATATTTCTTTAAAAATATTTTCTTATAACCATCCATCCAAAGTGATTGATTTTTTTCCCTAAAATGACCTAATAAAATATTAATTTCATTATCTTTTTTCTATGGCTAAAAAAAATAACCTTGCGCATAGTTAGGAATTTTTAAGACGTGGTGCAGTTGAGAGCGACATGTGCAGGGTCCAACAAACAAAATATGAATGGTTGAGAGTCTTTGTTACATTATATATCTTGTTGATGTTGTTTTAAGTTTTAAATAAGGGTATTTTAGGAAAATAAATACAATTAACTAATTTAACTACTATCCTTAATCTCTTCAAAATCGGGTAAATAGCTATTATAATTAGGATCGGAAGAAGTATTTGTTTTTATCTACCCAGCTTTATATACCAAACAAATATTGAGTTTGTGGGTTTCTCATAATTTATAAATTATACGAACTAGTATGAATTTCATGTGGATGATTAATTCATGGTTAAAATTCTCGCTTTTACAGTCTAGTCTCATCAAATTACAGGTCATTTAATGAAATTGAGTGAGCTGAATTTTGTTACAAATTGACGTGTGCTGAAACCTAGATTGGTAATCTAAAAAAGCAAACAGTATCTCATGGAATGTTTGACAAACAGATAAAGGCATAAGCAAGAAGGATTTGAGAAGAGACGTAGCCACCTAATCCCATTAATTAAATTAGTTAATTGCTAGAACTAGAGGTTAGGTAAGGCAAGTGGATGAGTTCTGTTTGATTGTAATGTTTTGTTGTGAATGAACAGGACTGTGTTCTATGGACAATACAAATGCACAGGACCAGGAGCCAAGTATGTAGGCAGAGTATCTTGGTCAAGAGAGCTCACTGATGAGGAAGCTAAGCCTTTTATTTCACTTAGCTTCATTGATGGCTTTGAATGGATCAAATTGTAGAACTTCATCACACACTCACTCTTCTTTTTTTATTATTGCTTTTATCAGCAGAGTTTGATTTCTTCTTGTGTGATTATTTTTTCCCTATGTATAAATAAATATAAATATATCACAATTTGATTGTCGCTTTCAGAGTTTTCAATCTCTGTTTCATTATTATAATGAAAATCAAATACTGCCCCATGAACCACTTCTATACCAGAAGCCTGAACTCTGTATTGTGATTCATGATCGTTTTAGGATTTCCCCCCACGTTTAATCACATAATTTTCCAACCTTTCTTTAATTCAAAACGTCGCCCTTTTTGTATTTATATGAAATTTAGAACATAAATTTACAGAAAGAAATGAATAAACAAGGTAATTTTTCGGTTGGTGCGGCTATTAACAATATAACTATATAAGTGCATGAATGTAGGATTCAAATGATACAAGAAAGGAGTTATTGCGAAAGCGAGATATATAGAACATAACCGGTTATATTAAAAAATCATAATATTAGAGAACAAAGTTTCTAAACATAATATAATAAATCACAATTACTATATCTAATATAAAATAATTAATAAGATAATAAGAGGAATATCATAATCTAATTTCACTCTAAATAATTTACAAGTGAAATATTATAAGGGAGGAGGAAACATAAAATACCTTATAGAAGGGAAAATGTAATTGTGGGAGGAAAGTAAAGGTAAGAGAGCGGCATCCTTTTATAGCATAAGGTCTCCTCATTCCTTCACAAAATACACGATGTGGGACTATGTGGGTCTTGCCACAATCAACAGATCTCCACTTTGACAAGATTCTCACATTCTCAGTTTCTCTTAATTACAAATTCTGGTTGTGTCTTCAATTCAATATTCAACAATGTTGATCAGATCAATAATGTTGAAATTTGACAGAAGTTACCACTTTTATCATCATATCAGCAGGATTTTCACTTGTCCATATCTTTTGAATCATGACTCCACCTTCTTCTAAAATTTCTTATATAAAGTGATATTGAACATCAATATGCTTCGTCCTTGCATGATAAACTTGGTTCTTTGCTAATTGAATAGCACTTTGGCTATCACAAAATATTGTGATGTTTTCTTGACTAATAGTAAGCTCTCCAAGCAATCCTTAAAGCCAAATTGCCTCTTTCACAACCTCTGTATTTTTCATGTACTCTGCCTCCCTAGTAGACAAAGCGACTGTTAATTGCAAAGTAAACTTCCAATTAACCAGTGCATTTGCAAAAGTAAACACTTAACCAATAGTTGATCTTTGTTTGTCCAAATCACCTGCAAACTCTAAGTCACAAAACCCAACTAAACATTGATCATCTTCCTGCTTAAAAATCAATCCAACATCTACAGTATTACGAATATATTGTAGAATCTATTTCATAGCTTGCCAATGTTCCTTTACTGGATCATGCATATACCTAATCACAATTCCAACAGCTTGTGAAATATTAGGTCTTGTACAAATCATTGCATACATCAAGCTACCAACAGCATTTGTGTATAGTACTCTTCACATATATTCTTGTTCATTTTCATCTTTTGGTGACATAATCAACACTAAGCTTAAAATGAGGGGCAAGGAGAATGCTAACCGACTTCGTTTTGTCATTCATACCAAATCGATCGAACACCCTCTTCAAATACTCCTTTTGAGATAAAAAGAGTTTCTTTGTTTGTCTATCTCTTGTTATCTCCATGCCAAGAAGTTCCTTTGTCTCACCTAAATCCTGCATCTCAAACTCATTTTTTAGTTGAACCTTTAGCTTCTTGATTTATGCTTGATTTTTTGAAGCTACCAACATATAAAAGGAGATATATAAAGGACCAATCTTCAAGCTTCCGCCAATAGACACAATGATTGTATTTACTTCTTCTGCACTTGTGCTGCAACATAAACTTGTAAAATTGTTTATATCATTGTCTCGAAGACTACTTCAATCTATATAACGATTTTTAAAGTTTGCGCACCATATTATCCTTTCCAGCAACTTTGAATCCTTCTGGTTGAGTCATATAGATTTTCTCTTCCAAGTCTCCATTTAAAAATGCAATTTTAACAACAATTTGAACTCGTTCCAAATCTAACTGTGCTACCAAAGCTAACAAAATTCTAATGGAAGAATGTTTCACAACAGGAGAAAATACCTCATTGTAATCAATTACATTCTTTTGAGCATAACCTTTAGTTATAAATCTTGCTTTGTAGCACACATTACCTTGGTTAGAAAATCCTACTTTCTTCGGATACACCATTTACTACCAATTGCTTTCTTACCCTTTGGGAGTTTGACCAATTTCCACGTACCATTCTGATGAAGGGATTTCATTTATTCATTTATGAAATTCCTTCATTTATCCTTTTCCGAGCTCTGAACAGCCCGTTTATAAATTGAAGGAACATCATTAGCTGAAATTGAGGTTGCACAAGCCACTATATCCATGAAACGAGTAGGCTTTCTTATTGTTCGTTTTGGCTTGCTGGTTGCTATTGATTTATTTTGTTGTTGAGGTTCATGAGTTGGAACCTCCATCTCAACTATGTCTTCTTCCGCAGAAAAGTCTTCTTTTGTTTCCTTGTTTGTTCCATGTGCTAGGAAAATCAACTTTCCTTCAATCTCCACCTGCTTTGAAATACCATCAATTTGTTTGTTATCTTCAACTTCTACCTTTCTCATCATGTTAGATTCATCAAAAGTAACATCCTTGTTGAATATAATCTGTTATGTCTCTAAATACCATAAATGATATCTTTTGACTCCAGAAGTGATCCAAAACAAAATAGCTTTCTTTGCTCTCGATCTGATTTGGACTCTTTCACATAATAGTATGCAAATGAGCCAAACACATGCAAAGAATCATAATCTGTAGCAAATTTTCTATATCATTCTTCCAACGGTGTCTTACCACCAATAGTAGCAGATAGTAGATGATTAATGAGTTGACACGCATATGTTATTGCCTTAACCCAAAATTCTTTTCCCATGCCAACATTGGACAACATACACTGAACCTTCTCCAGCAAAGTCCGGTTCATGCATTCTGCCACTCCATTCTGTTGTGGTGTATTTCTAACGGTGAAGTGTCTGCCGATGTCATCATCTTTAGAAAAGGATAATTCATGTATTCTCCTCCTTTATCTGTAAAAAGACATTTGATTATCCAGCTTATTTGTGTTTCTATCATCGCTTTCTATTTGAGAAAAATTTCCAACACTTCATCTTTAGTCTTCATTGTATATACCCAATCTCTTCGAAAGAAATCGTCAACAAAGGTTAAAAATAATGTTTTCCTCCCAGTGAAGATGTTTTGGAAGGACCCTAAACATCAAAGTGAACATAGTCCAAAATACCTTTCGTATTATAGATAATTTTACCAACTTAACCCTTCTCTGTTTCCCCTTTACACAATGCTCACAAAACTCCACACTTCAATGCTTTAATCCTTTTAACAATCCTTGATTTGATAGAGCTTTCAAAGATTTTCCTCCAACATGTCCCAAGTGCATATGCCAGAACCTAGTCGCTTATGCCTTATTCTCATCACTGGATGTCACTTATGCTATTCCAATAACCGCACTACCTTAATAGTGGTATGTGTTATTGTTCTTCCGAATGCCCTTCATTAGTACCAATGCAACAGAAAATATCTTCATTAATCCACTTTCTACTGTGATTTTGAACCCTTTTGAATCTAGAGCTCCTACATAAATGAAATTTTTCTTCAAATCTGGTACATAATGAACATCTTTTAATGTTCCGATCAATTCATCATGGTTCCTTAATCAAATTGAATCAATTCCATTTGCGGTAAGAGAAGTGTTATTTGTTGTGTGGACAACACCACATCCTTCTTCTTGAAAATTAGTGAACAAGTCTCGGTTAATACACATATGATGGCTAAAGGCTGATTCCAACAACCATATGTCTGACAGTTTTGACGACGTTATAGATAGTGAGAAATTTGAATTTTCACCATCACATTTTGCTACATTTAAGTCCACAACAACCTTCTCATTGTTAGGTTTGGCTTTGTTTTTCAACTTTGGACAATCCTTCTTCCAATGGCATTTTTCTCGACAAAAAACCACATTCATCTTTGTTGGGTATGGACCTCGATTTGGATCGCCCTTTCCTCGATCTCATCTTCTTTTCAGTACGTCCTCTCATGACTAGTGCCTCTGCTTTTCCACCTCTTTGTTTTTCTCTCTTTCTTTGTTCATAGTTGAATAAGGCAAAACATATTTCTCTGAGAGATACTTCCTCTTTGTTGTGAAGTAGAGTAGTCTCTAGGTCTCGTACTCATCAGGAAGTGATCCCAACAACATCAAGGCCAGATCTTCATCTTCAAAGGTCACGTCCATATATTTTGCAAATCTGTTACCAACTTATTGAAGCTGGTATTATGATCATTTATTGTGGTACCAAGAACATAAATGAAGTGAAATAATCTTTTCTTCATATTGAATTTATTCTGACTGTTTTTCTTCAAGAATTTGTTCTCCAGTGCCTTCCATAGTAGACATGCAGAAGTTTCCTTTGTGCATGGATACTTCTATTCTATTGAAAGGTACAAACAAATGGTACCACAACCAACAAGATTGATGATCCCCCAATCTTCCTCCCCTATGCTATATGGTTTCCTTTCTTCAATAGCAACTAGTACAAAAATTTCTTTTTAGACAGGGTGAAAATCTCTTTTTAGACCAGTTGTGGATATGGTCTTGATACAACCAGTCTAAAAATTCTGTTACTTTTAAGAAGATATAAGGTCTAAAAGGTAAGAATTTTAATATCGGTTGTGTAACATAATCGGACTTAAAAGACTCGCTTTTAAGACCGGTTGTGTAAAACAATATTAAAAGTCCATCTTCTAAGAATGGTGAATACAGTGGCTATGGAGCTGAATTACAAATCAGAGCTGGAGAAGAGTATATCGTGGCAGCTAGATCAGGCGTTGTTGAAGGAGTAATAATATCGCCGTTCAGTCACCCGTGCAAGACATTATTAGATGTGTTCTCTGATTTTTTGCTATTTGGCATGCTCGAAAATCCCAGCTGCACTGAGTTGAGCATATGGGGATGAAGAAAGGTGAGAACTTTAATGGACTTATTTCACATAAAAAACTTCAGTGAAAGCCTTTCTCCCTCCCTCCCTTTCCCTCTCTAGAACTTCTTCCTCGCTCACTACCTCCCAAGATTGCGGCGATGGTGTCAAGGAAGAAGAGAACGCCAATGGAATCCATTAAGGATAGCCACAACAACCAATGTTGCCGGCAAAAATATTTCAAGTTGTAAATATTTTTAACATCGTTAAAAGATTCACAAAACCAAAACAAATGCTAGATCTTAAATCAAAAAATTGCAGAAAGTTCTGGGTTTTTACTATTAAATCTTAGATCTGAAATAACAAACCCATCATGTTTCATTCTTTTTGCATCTTGAACAAAGTTGAGATCAAGCGAAGGGAAGGAACAAAGGAGAGCAATGCGAAGATGGCGGTGGAAGGATTAGTGTGGGTTTTCTAAGGCAAAGATTCTTTGGTTGTCTTCGCTTGTTGCTGGGAGAAAGAGAAAGGGAAAAATCAGAGAGTCACATAGCGTGGTGGTGGTGGCGAGGCACCGACTGTCTTGCGGAATAAGAGTTTCGTGATAAGAAGAGAGGTTTAGAGAGAGAAATTTCAATTTTCGGCGTTACAAAGAAAGATATAGTGAGCGAGTTGTAATTTGAGGTTAATCTTTTAGACTGATTATGTTCAATAATCGATTTTAAAAGTTTACCTTTTAGACCGGTTATTCTTAACCGCTGGTCTTAAAAGTAATAAATTTTTTATTTTCTCCCCTTGTCTTTTAGACTGGTTATTATTAACAACCGGTTTTAAAAGTTTCATATTTTAGATTGGTTAAACATAATAACCGGTCTTAAAAGTAATCGACATTTTTAAAAAAAAAATTAGACTGGTTGTTTGGGAAACCGATCTAAATAATATCTTTTAGACCACATATTAAGGGAATCGGTTTAAAAAGTTATTTATATTTACAAAACTGCCACCGGTCATACTTTTTAGGTCTGATCCTCTATATCCAATCTAAATGTGACAATCTAAAAGTCCTTTTTTGTAGTAGTGCAAAGTCTAGTCTTTATTGCTCAAGGATATCAAGAACCTTGCTTTGTCTCATCTCAAAATGTCTCAATTCATCAAAAATTTCAAATGCAAACTTCGCATTTGACACAATTCTTGTCAAAAGCGAAGATGCCAACGACAAATTTTTGACATTTGATGCAGATTGTTTATTCTTTTTGTCCGTCAGTTCCACTCCAGATACTATTTAATAGCTGCCAATGAAAAGCCCAATTTTTTTTTTCTGATTTGAAAGTTCAGACTATGCTGCAACTACAAAACATACTCATACAGAACCTTGACTCTAATACCAATTGTTGCGGAAGCGGAATATATAGAGCGAAACCGATTAGATTAAAAAAATCATAATACTAGAAAACAAAGTCTCTAGACGTAACTTAATAATATAATAAATCACAACTACTATATCTAACAACAACTAATAAATAATAAATAAGACAACAATAAGAGGAATATCAGAATCTAATTTCATTCCAAATAACAAGAGAGGAGGAAATACAAAATGCCTTATAGAAGGGAAAAGGCAGTTGTGGATGAAAGTAAAGGTAAGAGGGAGGAGGCATCCTTTTATAGCATAAGGTCCCCCTTCCCTCACAAAATACCTAATGTGTGACTATGTGGGTCTTGCTCTTGCCACAATAAACAAGAGCATCATTTAGTAACTTTATAGACTTTAACTATGTCTCCGCCACTCTGTTATTACAAATATACAATATGTGAGTAGGTTCTTTTATCAAAAAAAAAAAAATATGTGAGTAGGTTTATTTAACAGTTTAGTTGGTCTAGTTTCCAGTACCTTATTACAAATATACAATATATGAGTGGGTTCATTTAGCAGTCTGGTTGGTCTAGTTTCTAGTACCTTATTAAGCCAATTGCTTAATCAAAAAAGTATGCATCGTGCTTGTTTGAATTCGCATTTTGAAGCCTTGATCTAGCTTTTCAATCGTGAGTTACTGGTTTAGTAAGTATATGGATGAATTTCATCACAACTTATATGAACGTATTTATCATTAACAAATCCAAACAAACCCTAAGATATTTCTTACACTCTGAAATGAGAATATGATGGACACGTGAGCCTGGTTTAGATGCAAAAGTGGATCATGTTTTTGGAATATGGACTTGAAAGTTGTGTACATTGGGCCCATATTTCCACAGCATCATATTGAGAGGGGAAAAAAGAAAAGAAAAGAAGTGCTTCGGCTACTACCTCTCTTGAAGGATGCATTATCTTGTACGTCACTCTCAAGTTGAGGTCCTCTTCTTTGTTCAGTACTTGCCCTTCTTCTACACACGACATTATTATTAACTGTTTGTCAACTAATAAGCTCTTGTTTTTTCACTTGGAATTTTCTTCTAATTCGATTTATTTCCCTTCCTTTTGATTCAGCTTGTACTTTTGCTGTGAAACCTTGTCTTTATCAGTGGAAAACAGCTCATAAACATCAAAGACCTTTGTTGGTTTCTTGAAAACTTATTACAAGCCTATTGCATTGCTGATAGTGACAGTACAGCCTTGCCACCTATAAAGTGTTGCTCCCGCTATATTTCCAAATGTCTCTATCCGTTTGTTTTATTTTTATATATTCAGCAAGTTCACAGCCAAATTGTTTATGGCCATACCATACCTCACATCCTTTTACTTGCTCATTCAAGGTTGATGCTTCTGTCTGGCTGCACAAGTTGCTCGGTTCTTAGATTCAAACCATGCACCAAGCATGCTGCCCAGTACTTTTTGTTGACTCGAAACCTCTATACCATAACATTTGAAGATTAAGGTTTGACAAGTGTAGTGCGATTTATGATTGTATTGACTTTTGAAAAAAAAATTGGTCTGACAAAAACATGTTTAGATTATATATTGAAAAATCAGTTTCACCATGTTGAAATTTGAAAAATGAAGAACCAGCCAAAAATAAGAAAGAATTGTTTCAAGTTTGAAGTTATTTACCCCCAAAAGTCATTTTGGTTAAAATCTGTCCCAAACGTATGTTTAAGAGCTTCAAATAACTTTTTTTCCCTAACAACACACGTTCAGCTCTGCACAACGTTGATCTTAACATGCTCTAAGGAGGTGAAGAAGAATATAGGCATCTAGAAGCTCTTGGAGGAATTCAGAGTGTTCTTAATAAGTTAGATCTCTCTATGTATGAAAGAAATTAAACGCTAGATGGTTGTAAATGGCAATTTTTTTTATGAAAATTTATTTTAAAAGAAAGTTATTACTCCTCCGGTTCTAAATATATGATTAATTTATAGTGTAAATTGCACTACAAACTAATATGTTCTATATTTAGGATCGGAGATAGTATATTTTTAGGAGTAATTGAAATTAACTTTTATTTTTAAAAAACTAAAATCATCATCATCGAATAATCAAGTTACTGGGGACTTGAAACTCAAGCTGGGACCGAACTTAGGACACAACTCATGCTCTCAAGTGTCAATGATTAGGCTCCGAATTGACTTCACAGCCCACGAACTCTACCTCATAATGATGACAGCTTTATTTTCGAGCATTGCATAATACGCTTTTTGCTCTCACTTTATATAACTTTTAGTAATTAGTACTCCTCTGGTTTTAGATATATGTTTATAATATAATTTATACTATAAATTATATTCTATATCCTACCCGAGGTAATACGACAGTCAGTTCTGCACCATTATTTTTATGTCTTGGCTCTCCTCTCATTTATTTTTTCATTTCCTTCTCTGTTTATTTCTCACCGAAGTCATTCTTTAAAAGTTTCAGATCTGTATCAAACTTAGTACATGATAATGATATCAGCTTCTGTTTGACAGACCCTAACGACCTAAATTACAACAAGCGGACCAAACTCAGGATCCCCCAACTAATAATGGAGTATCATAAGGCTTCGGCACCTATCACCTTCTCTTAGCACAATATGCCTTTTGTTTAGGGCCCATACAACAATGTAATTTATTCAAGCGTTTGAGTCCTTTATCTGTAACAATCAAACTTTTCTTCCCATAATATTTTCTTTTGGAAAATATCTTCACCCAATAAATTTCACCCATGAGTCCATGACCTACAAATAATTGAGGGTTTGTTTGATTGTATGTAGCTAAAGAAAGAAGCATTAACGGTGCTAGGCATTTCATTTCATTTCATCCCATTCACAACACAAGAAAACTTGTCAAATTTTACACCGATACCTTTTCATTTTTCTCCCCTGTTTTGTCTTCATTGTAGATTCCTCTGTTCCATGTCTGCAAATTGCCTTCAATGTGAAAAACAAAGATAGGTCCACCATCATCACCACCTCCTCTGCCAGAAATTGCTGTCCCTTCCCTCCCTACCAAATTCTCCAGATTTTTCCAGCTTCCCCATCACTGCATTCTTGAAATTAATGGCTTCCTGAACCTGCGAGCAAGATCTCTGCATTCTAACTCCGCTCAAACTACTCCTACATTCCATCAATTCGTTCAAAGATACCCTCCTCTTCGGCTCCGGCCTCTGTTTCGGAGCACTGTGAGACCTCAATTTCGCCCTGAACGACTGAGTATTCGCCATGTAATTCGGGTAATTACCGTATTGCCGGTAAAAAAAGCCATCGCCGCCGCTGCCACCGTCGCCATAAACGCTACGGCAAGCCGTCGCGTTACAACTGAACGACCCGCAAGAATTGGTGAACCGAGGAGTGCTTTGTGCCGTCGACGACCTGCATTCTTCCACCGTCAACCCCCAATCGGAGGAGTCCTGCAGATTCCGGCCACAGTCCGGTATCGATAACCGAGCTGGGGTACGACAACAAGGAGCCGGAAGAGGAGAGGAAAGTGCTTGGAATTGTGGGTCATCGCCAAAATCTGAAATTGAAGTGTTGGTCCTCCGAGACCTCGATCTTGGCCTACCATTGTCCACTTCCAAAATTTTGGGGCTTCCATCAAAACTGTTAGTGTTATTTATTGTTGCATCGAAAGAGGAAGACATCCTTCTGCTGTGAATTGGTACTGTGTGCTCACTCCTAGTGTCATCAAATCTCTCCTGCATAAGATTTCACGCCACTCATTTATACCAAATTTTCAGACTTAGTAACAATCAATAATCATAGGTTTCCAGAATCTGGACGTAATTACCATGGATGTTCGAGCTCGAGCTTCAAATCTATACACTTCATTGTCTCTGTTCATGAGCCTGCGACTAGCTTTTTGAAACCTCACAGTGGCTTGGGCTCTAATCAGAGCTTGCATACCATGCAATGTTGCCGCCGCTTCCTTCCTCACTAAATAGCCTTTCACAAGTGCTTGTAATTTCACCAATCCTTTCAAAGCTCTCAGTGCCTTTCTTGCCTGTTTTAGAAGCCAAAATGAGTTTCTTAGAATTCCTGATCTGAAGAAAGATATAAACAATCAAACAAACGTTACTTAACTTACCAAGTAACCCCTGAATACTGTTTGAATCTTAACGGCAGCCCATCTCTCGTGTCCGCCGCCGCCGCCGAACATGGTGCCTCTGCCATGGCTAGTGAGCCTAACCACGGCGACCGCAGCCTGAGCGGCTGCTACGGCGGCGTCAGCGGCGGCAGCTGTGGCAGCGGCCACCGCAATGGCGTGCTTGTTCTGCTGCTTCTCTGTTTCTGTGTAGAAAGACTGAAGCCAAGCAGCTTCAGCAGGCGAGATGTTTGGTGGTATAGTGCTTGGATTGTGACATAAATCTCTGAGTTCTCCTTCAGAAACATGGTTCCTGTCTTTCTTTATCCCAAACAAGCTCTTCAACCACCGAGTGGCTCTTCCCATTTGCTCAGCTATACAGACAGAGAGTACAGGGTCCTGAAGAAATAGTTGATTGAACCTACAAAAAATTGGGGGGAAAGTACCCAATCATGGCTTTTAGACAAAGCGATAGAGTCCTTCAGCTCGCAAAGTTCACAAATTTTGGTGTCTTTCCAATTTCCCGGAACGTGATGAAACTGGCTAGTTAAAAAAATTTAAACCCTCGAAAGTAGAATTTTTCTATACTTTCTTTTTGGTTTTGTCCTCGTCTTCGTCGTACGAAACGAGGGAAAAATAAGGAAGAAAAAAGAAATGGGAAAGACTCTGTCCACACCTCGAGAAAAGATCTTGCATTACATGACAAAAGACTTGCTGGCTAATAAAAAATGGAAATTAGTAACTTATTAAGGCATAATTATGTGAGAGAGAAAAAGGGGTAAGTTACTTTTAGATTGTGCAGAGGAAAGGAATTAGGGCCGTAACTTTTGAAAAATAATTTTTAAAATTTATGAGGTAATAATGACTTTTAGAAAATATTTTTTAGAATTTATGAGGTAAAAATGATTTTTAGATAATAGTTTTTGAACAAAAATGATAGTATAATTTACTAAAAAGGACATTAGATTTTTGGTATAATTACATATAAAAGATAAAGTATTTTGAATATTATAAACATTACATTTCATAATAAATATCAAAACTTACATAAATTTGTCTACAAAATTAAAATATTTAGAGGTACTGACTAGCATTAAAAATTACTTCATGATTTTGAAAATTTATTTTAAAATATTGAAAAAATATTTTAGGGAAATGACTGATCTTGAAAAAATATTTTAGGATACTGACAGGTACTAAAAATATACTTAATACTGACTGGTACTAAAAAATACTTCTTATGATCTTAAAAATTTATTTTATGATCTTGAAAAAATATTTCAGCGTAATCTTTAAAATAAAAATAGAGTACTAAGGCGTACTAAAAAGATATTTAAAGATATTGAAAAAATATTTTATGATCTTGAAAAAAAAATTAGGATATTGAAAAAATATTTTAAGGTAATGACTAATCTTGAAAAAAAAAATTCAATGTACTAAAAAATACTTAAAGATATTGACTGGTATTGAAAAAATACAGATGATGATAGAGGAGAGAGAAAAATCAAGAAAAAAAATAGTTTTTTTTCTAAAACTTAGATTTTGATATAGAATAGCTTCTGAATTGGAGGTATTTAGATGACTTATGACAAAATCTAGATTAGATTTTGATATAAAATACATTTAAAAAATGGGGTGTTTGGCAAACCTGTAGATTTTTTACCCTTCCAAACAGATACTAAAAGGGTTAGAATGAAAAAAGGGAAGTTAAAAGTGCAAGCCTCCCGAAAACAAGAAACCGTCCAATGGGAAACTTAAACAAAGGTTGTTGCTTCCGAAGATCAAAAAGAAAAAGAAACAGAGCATTGTATTGTGAGAGATCTCTATCTCCCTCTGTCTTCCATTACTCTCTCTGGAGCGACGTGTCCTCAAAAAGAAAAGATACCTTCGCAGAGGCTAAACATGTCAGAAACTCTCGTGATGAAATTCCCTCTTTTTCCATCTCTGCTTCTTCAAAACTGCCTCAACATCTCACATCATCCACCGTTATCTCTCATTGCTCTTCAAATCTCAGCCGTTAGTTCCATTTGTATTCTATCTACTTCCTCTGTTGTCCCCTACAAAAACGTATAAGTCTATTAACTCACAGCGAATGAATGAAACTGTTGATTGATAATTCCAGTGAGTTCACAGGCGCAACTATTTCTCTCTTCAGCTCCAAAGTCACCAAAGCAAACAAACTGAACATGGGATGGTTAATGGGTGTGAAGAAGAAAGAGCCATGGGTGCTTTTCTCTGCAAGCTGCTCTGTTTCAACATTAAAGCAAGAGGAGAACGAAAAGGAAAGGTTATTTAATTTTTTATGGGAGAATATAAAAAATGTTGTTCTGTCTCGGAGCTCAGGCCTAAGTCTGAGAATGGCTACAGGTCTAGTGAGGTAGATAGGGAAGCTGCTTTAGGCGGGGTTTGAAAAGATCTTATCGAACCGTACGAGTATCTAATAGGGGATGGACTTCGCTTTCATGGATCAGTGTAACTGTTTCCTCAATTATTTTGTGTGCTAATTTAAAATTCAGGCTCTGTTTGTTTTTTTTTCACTGTCCCGTTTTCTGCAAATCTCAAGAACACAGCCGAAAAAGATGACTATAGGGGGTCCTAAGTTCACTGTCATTGGCGTTGGGTAAATGATTAGTCGTACCTGCATATTAATTATTTAGCATGCTTTTTTTTTTCGCTCCAGATTTAGCTTGCTCATAGTAAAAAACTTAGAACACCGTTAATAGGTTAGGTATTGCTAATTTTTAATTTAGTGACATGTATATTAGAAAGTTAAATATTAAAATATATATTATTTAAGAAAAAAAAGACAGAAAAAAAACTTTAAAATTGTTATTGTTGCCAAAGATTGATAGGGGAATTATCAAATTTGATAAACAATTTATAACTCATTTTTTTAAGAAATGTCTAATTTAGAATTTTACAATTTTAAAGTTTATAAGTTTTTATTTCTGTTGTTAGCTAAGCCAATTGTCTCTTTGGACTCGTAGGGTTGAATTAAGACAATAATTGAGTTGGCATGTTTAATTCATGTTTTGATAATTTTGATACCATGGTTTCATAAACTTTTTTTCATAAGTTGAGACAGAACTCATCTCACGTATTTCTCTCATAAATCATAAAAGTTATTTTCCAAAAGTTAATCCAAACGCGCACTTAACCTATTTTGATGGCTTTATATGCCTTGTGCAAAAACTATACTTTTATGGAAAAGGCTTTCTTGAGTGGGACAAAACCCACTTCGGTGATTTCTACGTCTCGAAAAGATTAGTCTCTAGCTATCGGTTGGGGATATTGTCTAGACTCTAACAAAAAAACTATAATTTTAGCTTATCAATATATTTTAACATGATAAGTGATGTTTCAATTATTTTAAAGAAAATTAAAAGTTTGCCATCAATAGTTTATTTTAAAATCAAGGGTAAACATACAAAAATACACATGTGATTTACCTTCAAGAGCGCCCAACACCAAATATTTTTTTTAGGTGCAAAAGTATTCATATGGTTACAATTTTGGAACAAAAGTCACACCCATCGTTAATTCAGCAAACATCCGTTATGTCTCTTTCTCCTGCACCGTGTTCTTGTTCTTTGGGTTAAAACAAAAGGGGGAAAAAACCCAGAAACGTGTTAAGAACGAGAAAGAGATTTCGTGGTATTATGAGAAGTGAAAGTTGGAATCCACATTATATACAGCACGACACAACACAAAAAGCAATCTTAAAAGCTATAGTTTTCCTCAAAAGTTCACTTCATTTCTCATCGATCTCTTTAAAGCAAAACCCACAAAAAATGGAAGAAGATGAAGACATGTTGCCACCCTTTTGGCTGCAATCCGACGTCGACAGAGGCCGGTGCCGTCGTCTCCACCGCTCGTACTCCTTCATGATCAACTCTGGTGCTTTTCTTATATGCATCATTGTCATAGCTTCTGTGATTGTCTTCATCGTACTTCCCACATTGCACTCTTTCAGTTCTCATATATTCAGACTACAATTGGTGAAGAAGAGCTGGGATTCTCTGAATCTGGTCCTTGTTCTCTTTGCCATTGTTTGTGGACTTCTTAGTAGAAATAACAATGAAACCCCACGATCCTCGGAAGATCGACGATTCTCAGAACCAACTTCTAATCAAGAGTTTGGGAAATCAAACCCAGAAACGCCTACAAGGCGATGGTAGTATGAGTATTCTGAATCAGATCGCACGGCAATTAACAGGATGAGGAGTTTCAACTCCTACCTTGATCTCTGACAAGAGTCTTTGTGGGTCGACGACGACGAGAAAGAGATTTCGTGGTATTCTCAAGCTGCTTTCTGTATCAATCGTATGTGCAAGATTTCTTTAGGGGCAGCAACTTATTGATGTTCTTGGGATTTAGATTTATGTAACACACAATCTTCTTGACATGATCAAATTTGATGCTCTGCAAAGCAAATGCAGGAATGAATTAGGCAATTAAAGAACAGGAAATGAGAAATGAGGAAAGGAAGAGATTGGAACCTTCTTGGTGATTTCGGGCTTTATAGGCTTACTGGTGCAGGTGAAAGTAGAACATAACGGACGTTTGCATAATTAACGGTGGGTGTGACTTTTGTTCCAAAATTATAACCACATAAGTACTTTTGCATCCAAAAAAAAGTATTTGGTGTTGAGTGCTCCTGAGAGTAAAATACATGTGCATTTTTGCACTTTTACCCTAAAATCAATCCAATTTAAAAGTTGTTGAGTGTAATTTGATAAGTGGGTCATATTGTTCATTTTATTCGGATAATGCTTGGTTTTTATTTATTTAAGAAAATAGTATTTTATTAAAACAACGATTAAGGGGCAATTTTGCAATGGAAGTTTTCACTAAGGGCCAATTTTACTCTGGAAGTTTCAAAAATGAAGCAATTATGTCATGACCGTTACCCTAAGTAATTATGACTGTTAGTTGACCAAATATGCTGAGTTGACAGCCCACATATCATCTACTTCATTTTTACTAAGATGCAAGTTTGCCTCAAAAATTTTAAATCTAACTTTAAAAAATGATTAAGTAGATGACACATGGACTTTCGAGGCAAATTTTGCACCTTAACAAAAAATAATGTCGATGACATGTAGATTATCAACTCAACATATTTGGTTAACTAACGGTCAAAATTGACTAGGATATCGGCCATGGAAAAATTGCTCTATTTTTAACACTTTTGCGGTAAAATTACCCCTCAGTGAAAAACTTACAATACAAAATTGCCCTTTGACTCTTAAAACAAACTCAACGAGAGATATATGGCCTAAAATAAAAAATTTGCAGAACGAAAGCCCAAATACATAACAATGCAAAGAAACCCTAAAAAATAATTTAACCCTAAAATAAGTGAGAAGGAGTCATTGCCACAGCCAAGAACCCTACAACCCTCATAATCTCTTAATCGTCATTTGTGAGTAGAAAAATGTTGTCATCGGCAACAAAACCATTGTAACTTGTAAGAGGTGTTTGTTCGAAGAACCATTCCAAATGATCCACCACTTTTATCGACAATAAAACAATCAGATTGGTTGTTGAAGAAACTCCGTGAGAAAATTTTATAGAAGAAAGAGAACCCACAAACACTAGTAAGAAATATGAAGACTTAGAAGACATCAATTGCACAACAAACGTACAGTCTCGACCATGACATACCCTTTAAATTTGTCGTTGCCAACAACTCATAATAATCTTTTAAAAGATGGAGCTAACAATATATGAGACTATAGTTACCAAATCCCAACCTCCAAAACCATGAAACATAGCCACCATGTGAGATTTGTTGCAATTGAAACTCCCAACTCAATTTATTGCCGCAAAGAAAATCAACACCTCCATAAGAAGCTCAAAGAAACATGGGGGAAAAAACAGAGACCAACATAAAATACAGATGTTTCCATCTTCGTTCGGAACCGGGAAGGAAGAAGCTCTGAAAAAAGCTCGCCTAATGATAAGAAAAGAGCTCGCACCACCCAAAAAGTCGGAAGGAGGGGGAGAGAGAGAAGAGATATCTAATCCGGGTTTTCAATTATAAAACTATGGTTGATTAAGATCAGTATTGATATTTTATACACTAAAATTGACCTTGTTTGATGTTTACTGGCATGTTCTTATTGTGATTTTATCTTATTTTATTTTTAAAAAAATAGAGAAAGAAATCATATGGGGTGAATGGAAAAGGCCTCTACCAATGAGAATTCCAGGTGAGTCATACAGTTGGGATTAATCCCCTTCGTATGTTCAGGTTACATAAACCTTACATATTAAATAAAGTTAATTTATTAAATATATCTTAAGTTGATACATTTTCTCAATTTTATCTTCTTTTATGAATGATATTTTCCACCTTCTCTTTTATTTTTCTCTTTTTTCCAAAATAAATAAATTCATTTTTTATTATATTTAATATGGACAAAACTGTAATACTGTCGTTAATTATTTTTTTGTTGGACTTTTGATAAGTACAATTTTTTTTCAAAAAAAAGAACTTATAAAAGGACCACACTCTTCTATGTGTGTGTCACTGTGTACGGTGAATGTTTGAAAAATATAGAAGCCAAGGCGACTGTGAGGGGGGAGAATCCAAGTATGATGTCATGAAACTAAAAGCAAATCTCAACACCCAACGACGCTACCCTTCACTGTTACCCGAGTGCCTTCTCATCTCTTGCTTCTCCAACAACCTCCTGCTGCAGAAGGAAATATCATTATGAGTTCTAAATAAGGAACATAATTATTTAAAAGTCTTAATAATAAGTTCATAAATTATAGTACTTATAACTTGTATAATGTTCACTTATTGACAGACTTTTGATTTTGATAATTACCCATTTACCTCTCATCTTAATGGGTAGGGTTTGACTTGTTTGAAATCATGATTGGATACAAAAACATTTATTTACACAATTTGATACAGAAAATCCTCTTGTATGTTTACATCGTGCAGTGTAAAAGTATTTTAAATAAATCAGTCCAAACAAACACTCTGTCAATGAGTAATTGAGTTATATCACTCTGGTCTTATTTATAAGTTATCTTTGACCAAATCACATACCATTCTGGTCCTATTTATAAGTCCAGTTTGACTAAATCTCACATTGACACAATGATTATGAGGTAAATTTTCAACTTTGCCCTCATTTATGATTAGGTATTTTTCAATTGTTTCTTCTCTCTCCATCCTCATGGGTACAATTAATATGGGTAAAATTGTCACAATCTCATTTATTACTTGAAACTAGACTTATAAATAGGACCAATTTTTTTTGTCAAACTGGACTTATAAATAGGACCAGAGTGGTACACCAATGAGAGGCAGTTATCTCAATGATAATAGTGTAAATTTTCAACTTTGCCCTCATTTATAAATGAGTACCACTCTGATCCTATTTATAAATCTATTTTGACCAAATCTCACATATCAAGGAGAGGTAGTTAACACAATGATTATGGGGTAAATTTTCAACTTTGCCCTCATTTATGATTGGGTATTTCTCAACTGTTTCTTCTCTCTCTATCTTCATGGGAATAATTAATATAGGTAAAATTGTCACAATCTCATTTATTACATGAAATTGGACTTATAAATAGGACCAAATTTTGTTGGTCAAACTGGACTTATAAATAGGACCAGAGTGGTATATTTCAACTCTTTCTTCTCTCTCTAGTTTCATTGGTACAATTAATATGGGTAAAATTGTCGCAATCTCATTTATTATCTGAATGAGAACTTATAAATAAGACTAAATTTTTTGGTCAATGACGACTTATAAATAGAACCAAAGTGGTATGGGCCAATCATACCCTATTTTCCTCACTAAGTTATATGAGATTCGAAACTTCTCAAAATTTCAATGTATCATATAAACAATTTTCAGATGATTTGACTTCTTATATAACTGTATTCAGATATAAATCACATTAAGCTAAATAACTTTTATTTTAACTTTAGTTTACAAAACAATGATATAACTCCCATAAAGGCATGTATCCATACATACTCAAATTTAGTCCTTAAATAGTTAAAATCCCTTACATTGCAACCAAATCCTATTGGAGATATCAGTTAAATTTACCCACTACTATCTCTAGTCTTAATTATAAGAATACTTTTGTAGTGCAACACTATAAAAGTGTTCCTATAATTAGGACCGAAAAGAGATTATGTTATATGAAGAGAACATAATCTTTTTTAAAGAAAAAAAGAAAAAAGACTCCGATCCTCCTCGGGCCTACAACACTTTCTGATATCCGGTCGTTAGGACAATTGCAAAGTTACTTAGCCTCAACAAGATATTATTTTTTAGCAAAAAAAAAAAACAAGATATTATTTGACCAAACCAAACCAGAATGTTAAACTTGAACTTTATTTTAGCATTCTTCCCATAAATCATTTTCAAGGAACTGTGAGTATTTAACTTGTTCGTCCTCATAATGCAATGCAATAGGAATATGACTATTTGTGATCTCCAAACTAAGCACAAAAGTCCTGAATCGATCCAACATTACTCCACCTATATCAACATTACTCAAGTTTGGCTTTTCTATACCATTATCACGTACACTGACATATTCCATTGCCATTTATTAACCTCGTCCCAATGAAGAATTATAATAGTATTATACTCCTTTCAGTCCTAAATATATGATAAAATTTATAGTCTAAATTGTACTACAAACTTTTTTCTATATTTAGAGATAGATAAAGTATAATATAAGCATCTTGGGATCACACTTCACAAACTTGGCAGTAAATTATGTTATACTTTATATTTTTTATAAAACACGAGGTGAGTCATTCTTCTTTGTACGTAAATATAATATATTCTCTCCGGTTCTAATTATAAGAACACTTTTGTAGTGCAAATTGCACTATAAAAGTGTTTCTATAATTAAAACCGGAGACAGTAATATTTTTTGGGAGAATCCCAATTAAATTCGACCAAAATACCCAAATTTAAATTCAAACTTAGGTTTTCAACGAATTCTTAATAAGGTTCAGAAACCTCATTAAATATTTATGAATGTTATTAAAAGACCATAATACTCATCTATAGTTAAAAAGAATAACTGAAGGTGCCTTAAACCAAAATTTAAATTCAAACACATACATTTAACAATTTCCTAATCATTTTATTTATTTAAACAATAGTTTATTAATCCTTTCATTTCCTTTTGTTTCTTAAAACGGAATTTAATCTTTTTTATTTTGTGTCATTTTGAAAAATATATTGTTTTTCTCCCTCTAAGAACATTTTGCAGCTTATGTAAAAGCTAAAGTGAATTTTTTGAATTTTTTCGAGATAGCAAACACAGTATTTCTTTATATATAATAATAGAGGAAAAGAATATAAGATTTTTTAACGAAAATTCTCATAATCTAATAACCTATAATTTCCAAGAAGTTCCCATTATTACTAATTCATTTCATTCGAATTAATGTAGTAGTAGCATTGTTGTCAAACTCGCGAGTTGACTTTCCGATTTTACCGTTTTTACGTTCCTACCTTACTAAATCGAGTTAAGTCTCTAGTAAAATCGTGTTAGCTGTAAACTCAGATAAACTCATAAGTTTACACACAGAATTTACCATTTTTATCTTTGTAGCTTATAAAATTGTGTTAATTTTTTTCAATTTTGTCATCCTCAACGATTTTATATATGAATTTTATAGAAATTTCTTTATTAAATATAATAAATTATGAATGTTGATATTTTTAATTTCAATTATTTAGATTTAAAATATATTTAAATCAAATTATTGTCATTTTTATATTTAAATTATTTAATTATACATTGTTAATACTTATTTAATGATAAAAGTAAACTCTTACGAGTTTACCGATTCGAGTTCACGATACGAGTTTATGTCACCGTCACGGGTTCGCTTAGACTCGTGAGTTTGACAACCTTGATTGTGTGTGCTAATTACTTGATCCATAAACCGACGTCAAATCAAGATGTTAGTTTACTTGAAACCCTAATTCCTTTGCGTGAGATTGTTGGGGATAACATTTTCTTAGGTTGAGAAGAGAAATCAATATGACATTAGTCTTGCAAAGAGATTGAAAATATCAAGGGTCTGCTTGAGGACTAGAAGTAATTAAACCTAGTGGTCTAGATTAATTTTTCTTAAATGTAAGATTTATTTCACATGTTTATCTATTTCTTAAACGGATTAATTATTGGCAATTACTGCACAATCTTCTGCAGTTTATGGCTAGCAAAGATAAACACAGTGTAAAGTGGGATCGATGCACTACCAAGATCTTACTTGAAATTTATATAAAGGAGCTAAGATTCATACTAGTAGAAAATCAGGAATTACCTATCGAGCTAAGAGATGAGAAGTTGTAGTTGATGAATTTAATAAATGTGCAATAAAAACTATAACCAAAAGCAACTGAAAAATAGGTTAGATAGTTTAAAGATTGATTGGACTACATGGAAACAATTATTGGGCAAAGAAACAGGATCATAATAGAACCATAAGACAGGAGCTATTGTAGCTGATGACACATGCATAGTGGGAATTCAAGATAAAAGTAAGCATTATAATTTTTAAGTTTTTAGTTATTTTATGTTTATTAAAAAATTAGGTTTGTCTAAAGTTTTTTTCTCAGTTTTGACTGTGCAAGATAATATTAAATATGCAAAATTTCAATATCAAGAACCAAAATTATGTGAGGAATTGGAAATCATCTTTGGGGAACACAGTGGTAACAAGTCAACATGCATGGACCCCAGCAATGGGTGTACCGATTGAAGATAGTGCCATAAATACCACTCCAACTATTCTAGAGGAAATTGTTGAATATGATGATGAAGAATCCAGTCCTGATGAAGATGCCAACCCTATGGAAAATAACCAACTCAAAAGGAAAAATATGACATCAGAAGCAATGAGTAAAAAAATGGCAAAGGGTAAGCAAAAGAGTGAGATTGCAACCACCAAACGCTCAGGTCAGCTGGTAAGGGGTCCTCTTAACTTAACCACGGATCTTGAGTTCGAGATGTGAAAATGCAGCGTGTGTGGGTGGTAGAGGCTTCCCCCCGAAAGGGGCCAACCCGATCTCCGTCCGAATTTTTCTGGGGTCGTTGATGTGCATGAAAGATGGTCTGCCCTAGGACACCGGATGCATTACGCAAAAAGAAAAAACAGAGAGAGTGAGATTGCAACAAGCATGCTAAAAACATTAGAGTGAATGACCAATGCAACAGAGAGTCATAATACAGCCGAAGTGGCTGAAATGCCACAAACATCTGAACTCAGTTGACACTTTTCCATTCCGGATGGCATTAAAATACTGAAAAATTTGAGGGCTGAAGGGAAATTGGATGCCAAATTTTTTTTTTTCTATGCAATAGATTTTCTTAGAGTACGACATGAAAGTATTATTATGCCCTTTTCAGAATCAATTGATGATCTGGTAGGGTGGATTTTGTATAACTATGAATTAGATAAAAAAACTCTAGTGATTAGGTTGGAATTTGATTTTATATTTGTTATTCTCATGTTAAATGTTGAACTAATTTCATATATGTTATTCCCATGTTCAACTATGCTAGTTGATATTCGAATGACATTATATTTATGTTTATGGACTATTGTTTACTTATGTTTATGGTCTCTATTATTTTTTAGGTCAAAAGTTATTAGAAGATATTACATGGCATTTAAACAAACTAAATCATCATCAAGAATTGTTAGAGAAGAAAATGTGCAAAGCTTTTATCAAGAAATGAATGGAGCAGGAACAATTTCATATTTACATTACATGAAACATTTATTGAGCAAGGTAATTGGTTTAATTATTCTGATAGATGGAATTGGGTTCGTGAAACCTTAAACACTTCAAGTGAAAATTACAGAATGTTTAGGATGGAATCAAATGTTGTATTAGAACTTGAACACATATTGGTGAGTAAGGGTTGGTTACATCCATCTAGGGAATAGATATCATTGGAGGCACTTTCTAGGTTTCTTTGGACATGTGCACATAGTGAGACAAATAGAAATGTCCAAAATAAATTTGGAAAATCAAGAGAGACGGTAAATAGAAAGTTTAGTGAAGTACTAGACAATTTATGTTCACTGGCGAAGGAAATTGTGAGGTCTCTAGATTTTTAGTTTACATCGCAAATTAGAGATGATAGTAGATATTGGACTTATTTTCAAGGATGCATAGATGCTATCACTAGTACAAAAAAAAAACCTTTTAAGACCGGACAAAAATGCCTCGTAAGACCGGATCTGGAACCGGTCTCATTCCAGGCGGTCTTAAAAATATGTTACTTTTAAGACCGGATGAACGACCGGTCTTAAAAAAAATCGTTTCTAGACCGAACTTTTGAAATATCCGGTCTTAAAAGTGTTTCAAAATAATAATAAAAACCAAATGAAACAATTGGTCCCAAATCACCAGATTTGACAACATTTTGAATGTCCCTCCGTCATCAGCGACGAAGAACTAAGAGAAGATTGGAAGCAACAACAACAAGAAAAACAAAAAATATTATTACAAAGTCCAGAAATAAGAAAAAATAATAAGAAACAGAAATCATTCACCATGGAAATCGAATTTGAATCAATATAAAATCAAAGGTGAAATTGAAGTCCAGATCTACAAAAAAATCACAAGCTTAAAGCAACCAAATCTGAGCAGGATCCTCTTGTCGGTGCTAGCAAAGCTTCAAGCAACCAAAATCGAAGTCCAGATCTAAGCAGGAGCGATCAAGGTAGGAATAAGCAGACTTAAGCAAGAAGAGATCTGAGTTTGATTTTAAGCCGGATCTGTGCGAACAAAGGCGGATCTTGGGAAAACATTTTGGGGGGGGGGGGCCATATTATCTGGTATATATATAAAGTTATGGCTTATATATGTTGCCCTGACAGCAGCACACAGATTGACCACCAACAGAAACCTGATATTTTTCTTTAGTAGGTAGTTACAGTAAAATTTCAACGTCTAATGAACTAGTAGCTCATATATCATTGGTTCAGTTTTTTAAAAATTTAAAGTAACCATGATGTTCTGGAAAAAGAAAAAACAACCTTGATGTAAAGAACATTCCAATATTTTTTCCCCACTTCCTACTCTAAAACCTCCTTTTATAACAAAACTTGGGATGATACTGTAAAATTAGACTTGTAGGATTGAAAGCCAAACTTTTTATCTTTTATTTGTTTTCACAATACTGTGATACACACTGATTCGTTAGATACTTCATTATTCCGACATTAATATCATCACAAGAGTTCAGAAGCTTATGATTCATGAACAAGTAAACCCAAAAACCCCATTAATATCATAAGAACATCACAAGAGTTCCTCAAGGTTTTCCAATGAAATAAAGGCACAACATAAAGAGGAACTTCATTGGAATCATTGAGTCAAAGATACTTCATACGAAAATTTAGCAGAAGCAAGTAAGAACTGGATAATTAGCTCAAAGATGAAGAAACCCAGAAAACCGACTAGTGAAGGAAGCTCAAGTTCAATGATTTTCAATGAAGAAGAAGAAGAAATATTTACCATGAAATAAGGAGAAATTGAGAGATGATGGAGACTGAAAGAGGGAGGGAATGAAAAATAAAAGTGGGAAATTTTTTTGGTCAAAGTTGCATTATTACACTAAAAAAGAAAAAGTTCCATTAAAAAAATTTAAACAATATTTTTTTTTGGGGGGGGGGGGCATGGCCCCCATGTCATTGGTAAGATCCGCCATTATGTGCGAAGGCGGCGTGAGAAGAGCCATAGATCGAAGAGGAAGGAGCCGCCATTGTCCAGAATCCTCGAAGTAGTATGCTTTCGCCGTTGCTGAGGATTGGAGTCGACGCCATCGCAAAATCCTTGAAGCATCTCACTGCCAATGTTGCTAAGGATTTGATTATGTGGCTCTTAGGACGACTTACGAAGATTGCGAGTAGGTTAGAGGAAGAAGATGACATTCTTGCTAAGGATTTGACCCATAAGGCTCTTAGGACACTCGTTGAATCTATAACTAAGCAAATGTTATATCACCAAGAAGACAAAGCAGACTCACGAACTTAACAGGTTTAGCGAATTTAGCTTCTTCTTTTTTTTACACACTTTTAAGACCGGTTTTTTGAAACAACCGGTCTTAAAAGTGTTCTATATATTTACGAAATTGCCACCGGTCTTTTTTTTTTACACTTTTAAAAAGTATACTTTTAAGACCGCTTTTTTTAAACAACCGATCTTAAAAGTGTTCTATATATTTACGAAATTGCCACCGGTCATACTTTTTTTTTTTACACTTTTGAAACAACCGGTCTTAAAAGTGTTCTATATATTTACGAAATTGTCATCGTTCATACTTTTTTTTTTACACTTTTAAGACCCGTTGTTTGAAACAACCGGTCTTAAAAGTGTTCTATATATTTACGAAATTGCTACCGGTCATACTTTTTTTTTTTACACTTTTAAGACCGGTTGTTTGAAACAACCGGTCTTAAAAGTGTTCTATATATTAACGAAATTGCCACCGGTCATACTTTTAAGACCGAATCCTTTATAATCCGGTCCAAAAAGTTCTTTATATTTACGAAACTGCCACCGATCATACTTTTTAGATCGGATCCTCTATAATCCGGTCTAAATGAGGCGGTCTTAAAACTCTTTTTTGTTCTAGTGTATAGATGGATCACAAATTAGAGGACATCGATCCCAATAGCCAACTATATATAATCTGGTCTGTTGCCAGCCAGTCCATAAATGTTGGGTTAATAATTGATTCTGAACCTTCATGAATGTATTCCGCGGGTGTTGGCTTCATGACATTAATGAACTCCTCTAAGTGATGCCTACGCAACAGAGAGAGCATGAGATTATGCTATAGCGTATAGTTAGATCTATCTAGCTTGATGAATCTGGCCTGATTCAGGCTATTGATGAGAGAGATAATCTTAGTTTGAACAGAGGCTTGAGAAATTGAGGTAGAGATTGATATTTGACTATTGAGTGGAGGCGCAGAAGATGACGACAATGATGAGTGAAAGGTTGTCATCGGATCGTACAAATGCTCTGATACCAAGTGAATAAAATAGAAAATTAAAGTATTGCAGTCTCTCAACATGAGAGGTGTTGAATATTCATTGAATATTTATAACACTGTAGCCTGTACACGTTGTCCAATCAAATAATCACATAACACATATTCTACAACCTTCTATGAATGCAAAAAGGGACACGTTAGCACATAAACAAAGAATGAAGGATAAACCAATTAAGAAATCTGTCAAAATATGGACTGCTAGGCTTGAATACTTCGTATCTTCATCTAAAAGTGTATGTCTTAATTTGAATTTTGGTCAAAGGTGCCTTCAATTTTTCTTTTTAACTATAGATGTGCATTATGGTCTTTTAACAATATCTATAAATCTCTAATAAGGCCTCTAGGCCTAATTAAGAATTTGTTGAAAGTGTAAATCTAAATTTAGATTTTGATATTTCGGCTGGATTTAATTAAGATTCTCCCATATTTTTTCATAAGTTTTAATTACATGCGAAATATTGATGGTTGATTGAGAGCCCACAATTACAACATTTTAAAAAAGGGTACATGTGCAAAAATACACATGTACTTTGCCTTCAAGAGCGCCCAACACTAAATACTTTTTGGAGGTGCAAAACTACTCATGAACTTGTAAAATTGGAACAAAATTCATAACACCGTTAAAAGAGCCTAACGCTGTTTGTGGGACTTTGTTTTTTTTTAAATAAAAATATCTAAAATTTCTAATTTCCCTAATTTCCCTCCTAATATTTGATCGACTCCCTCCCTTCCACTTTTCATTTCCATCTTCCCTTCCCAGATGCCGGCGACGACAACAATGACTCCCTCCCTTCCTCTTTTCATCGCCCTATTTCCTTCTCATGCCATGTTTCAAAATAACCCTAAACTTCTTGCTTCTCAGCCTCTCACATGGTGCCTAACCTTCATCGCTTCTGCTGGTTCAGTGTTCGTCCGGACCTCGCTCTCACAAACAAAGTTGTAGTTTTCAGTGTTCTGCTGCTCCTTGCTTCTTTTCTGTGTTGCGTTTTTTTTTAAGTGGATTCGGATCCTAATTTTGATTTGGGCTTGCTAGATATGGTTGCTTTTTGTTGCCCCTAGATTTCTTTGGTTTTAGTCTTGGTTCCTTTTGGATGAAGCTGGATTTCAATATTTTGTTGCTTGTTCATTGAATAAGTGACAAGGGAAGATATTTTTTGTTTGAAGGTTCTTACTATGCTTGCTAAGTTCCTGTTCTTTTCCCCCTCGGATATTTGATCTGGGTGGATCGTTTTTTGTTTACTAGGTTCCACTTTCTACCTTCATTATTCTGATTTGGTTTAAATTTTCTCGTGTTGTTTCGATTCCTTGATGCATGAGTCTTGCAAGAGATGTTGGGAGGTAGAGGTTGGGGTTTGGGGCATTTTGGTTCTTTTAAGTGATAATTAACATCTGTTAGCCTCTTTTAACGTTCCTATGATTTTTGCTCCAATTTTATAAGTTAATGAGCAGTTTTACACCTCTAAAAAATATTTGGTGTTGGGCGCTTTTGAGGGCAAAACATATGTACATTTTTACACCTTTAGCCTTTAAAAAATAAAGAGAATGTGCTACGCACTCCCGCCCATGTGTGTACTGTAAATAGTGTGATTTATATTTTAGGGTTAAGGTGCAAAAATAGACATGTGCTTTTGTCAAAAGAGCGTCCAGTAGCAAATATTTTTTTAGGTGCAAAAGTGACTATGTGGTTACAAAAGTGGAGCAAAATTAGTATTGACCGTTAGTTGACCGTTATCTGACGCTGACGTGGCAGTGGGATCTGACTTCTCCATTAAAATTAAGCCACCTGTCACTCCTTCTCTCTCTTCCATATCCACCTGTCACTCTTTCTCTCTCTTCCATTCAACTTCTTCTTCCCTTCTTTCTCGCTGAATCTGGAAGCCACCACTGACGATCGATGATCCAAGCAAAGCCACCACCGCCGACGATCTAAGCCCCGCCGCCACCGCCGACGATGCTTCTAAACCTTTCATAAACCTTTGATTTTCTGTAAGCCCTAGTCATAGTCTTATCCCCAATTCTCAACAACGATGCTTCTATCTCCAGGCCACTCCCCTCGCCATATCTCCTCGTCCTCTCCTTCTCTTTCCCAAGTTTCCGTGCAAAATCCCAATGATTAATCCTCTGAAATCACTCCCAAGATCCCTCACAAGAACCATGCCATCCTCGATGAGGACGCATATGTTGCCGCCATCGAGAAGATCATCGAGCGCGACTTCTTCCCTGATATCTCCAAGCTCAGGGATCGCCTTGACTGGCTTGAAGCAATCAAGACGGGCGATCCGGTTCAGATTCGTGATGCTGTTAACTCTTAGAAATTGACAACATTCCAGCACATTTTCTGTCTCTTTTACCTATTTTGGGCTTTAAGTATGCATAGAAAATGAAGTGTATAGAAGAAAATGTGCATATCAAAGTATCAAGGAAAATAAAAGAAATTCTTGTTATATCTTGTAGAGTTTGTAATTCAAGTGAGAATTGATAATTCCTTTCTCTTTTGTAGGAGGATGGAGTCAAGTTTTGAAGCTCTATAAGAACCAAGAAACAAGGGAAGAAATAAAGGAAGTGAAGTAATACAAAGTTAGAGGGAATCGCATAACCGGCCGCAAAGAAGTTGACAAACGCCGCATGACCAACACCGGCCGCGAAAAGTGGGCCACCGCCGCGCGCGGAAAGTGGGCCACTGGCCGCAGCCGGTCGTGAAAAAGTGCAGAAAGTACAGGCTGCGCGTTTTCACTTTAGAAACAGAAAAACCCTATTTAACCTAAAGGGAAGGGCCGAAAAACACACTTTTTGCACAAGGGAACAAGTGGGCAACAAGAGGAGAGCTTGGGAGAGAGATCTTGGCAACTTTGGAGGCTTGGGTGCTCAACCTAGAAGAGATTTTTGGGATTTCACCTTGGTTCTTCCTCTTTTCTCCTCTTCTACTCCTAGCTTCTTCATGTATTCAGTATCTTTACTTAGAATCTCTTTGTATTTGAACATGAGTAGCTAAATCTTTTGTTCTAGGGTTCTTTTGACCCTTTGTATGGATTAATACTTGAATATTCCTCTCTTTTGGTGGATTAATATATGTATGTGTTGATTTCAACCTTGGCTTAATGCTTCTAAGTGATTGGCCTCCATTTAGATGATTTATTCACTTAGGTTTTGACTTGAGAGAGCTAATCTAGGTGTAGAACTTGATTGAAATTATGCTTGTCTTGAAGTTTACTTGATAAATGGATGGTTTGTTGGTAAAATAGAGATATATTTACTAACATTGCATTGTCACATTAGGGTTGTTGCTTAAATATTGATTCTCATTAATTGTAGCAAGAGATTGTGCATGTTAATGAGAAGAGAAACTTGATTTTGACTTGAGAGAGCGGGTCAAGTGTTTTAGAACTTTAGACTAACACATACATGTATTGAAATGCTACTAGAGAGGAAATTAACCAAGTTTTATGAAATGCAAAAGGGGAGAAAGAACCCTAGGCCCAATTATCCTTGAAGTCAAAGAGTCATTTGCCTTTATCAATTTTAAGTTTTAGAAATAGTCTTTAAAAATTCTCATTCCAACTCAAAACTTTGTTTTAGCTCAACTTGATGAAATTCACTAAGCCTCTTGCTTGACCAATTCGTTAAACAAATCCTCGTGGGAACGATACTTTATTTATCACTTTATTACTTGCAAAACTCGTACACTTGCGAGGCGAACAGATGCCCAGTTGAAGATCATGGAACGCCGTGGACGCAAGGCAAATGACTGGCTTGAACCCACCATCTGGATCTGGATCGTTGTTCCCCTCTCCATCCTCGTTGTTTCCCTTTTCCCCTTTCTTGGATCTGGTTTGAATCTCACCTCATCTGCACAATTTTTTGGTTTTGGAATCTGGGTTCATTATTATTTTTTGTTGGTTTTTCAATCTGGGTTCATGATTTCTCTGGAGATGGCTGCAATTTTTGGGTATTTTGGTTTAATGTTAGTTTCTTTGTGCATTTTTGTGTGTTTTGTTTTGACACCGAGAGTGGACTACGTTGTTCGTGCTTTTTGGATCCCATTGTTTTTCGATTTGGCTGTCTTCGCTGGTTCATTGTGAATTTTGCTTCACTGGTCTGATTCTTAAATTCTGATTTCAATTCTTAAATTTTTGATGCTTCACTGGTCTGGTGGTTTTTACGCTGGAGGTGGGTGACGGAAAGAGCGGGAAGGGATGAATTGAGAGATGGGGGGTCCAGATCGAGGAGGTGGGGGGGCGGCGGTGGTCCAGATCGGAGGTGGGGGGCTCAAGGTCCCAGCTTGGTTCAGTCTGCGAAGAAGAAGAAGGTCAAAATCTGGGGAAGAAGAAGGTCAAAACCAAGGATTGAAATGAAACTTTTAAAAGTTCATGGAGGGACTAACTTGAAATTATCTGAAATGTGTCTAGGGCTGATTTGTAATTCATAACAACCCAGAAACCATCAACATCCATGTCATCATTCACGTCATCATTTTCAGTACAAAAAAAGTCAACTAACGGTCAATGTGTACTTTTGCTCCACTTTTGTAACCACATAGTTACTTTTGCACCTAAAAAAGTATTTGCTACTGAACGCTCTTTTGACAAAAGCACATGTCTATTTTTACACCTTAACCCTATATTTTATATGTCCTACAAGCTAAGGCATGAGAGACCCATCCTATTTCTTTTATAAAATGTCATTGAATTTATGTGCATGAAAAAAGCCATCCAACAGAACAATGAGGGGACAAAAGAAGATATATGGGCACTGTTTAGCTCACGTGTCGCTGTTAGTGCGCGGGCAAATCATATGGTTTAATGAATTGAAATAAGTTCGAGAAAGACAGGAGACTATAGAGAGGGAGGTGTTTAAGGTATAGAGGTGGTAGGGGAAGAGGGAATATCTATATACATATAAGGGCCTAAGAACCCCTATACTTATTGTCTCCATATATAGTCGTAATTTTGGGAACACCTTCCTAATTGCCCACTCCTCCTTTCCCATCATGACACTATGTCCATGCCCCTTTGTTTAGGAATCTCCTTTCCTAACTTTCTCACACAACTCTATATCTCTCTAACAAGGTTTTGCACAAAAATACTCAGAACCCGCTCCAACATGTCACACCTTGGATTCACCTGATCCCAAAAAAATGACTTTAGCTTGTTAAGATCACATTTGTGGTGCCAAAGAGAGTTGGTATAGATAGTAAGGGATTTGGTCAAGTCCTAAAGGGATGTGTGTTCGATCCTCACTGCTGTTGCTGGGACTCCTTTGGTAGGCGATCTCGTAAGTCCCCATTAAGTGCTTAAAGAACCCGAGGCCGTGCCCTGGCCTTGGTGGGGACTGATACTGAACCCCTCCAAAACCTTTATGTAGCAAAAAAAAAAGATCACATTTATGGTCCCAAAAGTAGCTTATTCACATAAATCAAAACAAAATTCACATCATATATTTTTCTTGTAAGATTAAAAAATTACTTTTAAAGATTTCAATCGCTATTTGGCTCGTATTGATATCTCCCCATCCCTCTACTTTAATGTTTCGACGTCTTCATTATTCACTCTCTCTAACCAATCTCATCCCCCTTAATTAAATCACATGACTCCATCATTTCTTGTCAAAAAAGGATGACGCCCATTTTTCATCTCCATAGTATGTATGGGAAGCCAGCTAGATAGGTCCTTGGTCTAATAACCCAATGGACGAAGTCCCAACCCGATCTTGGTCTCGGGGCTAACTAGACTAGCCAGGCTGCCAAACCAAAAATTCTAGCCCAATCATTTTTTTAGATTAGACTTCAGAACGATGCCAGGCTAACTCGGTGTAGTCTAATCTTTACGCAGCCATGCCCTAGTCCCCTCCCCTCCCACATCTATTGGAAAAATATTTTATAATACTGAATGGACAAAAACAATTAGGATTTGGCTTATGTCCTATGCACCCTTATGTCCGCTGCTTTCGCTGCAGCAAAAACGGAGCCGTTTTGTTCAGTTGCCACGAACAAACCTGGTCCTTAAAAAAAAAAAAATCAGGCACTTCCGGGTAGTAAAATGATAATTTAGGATACTAAATGGTACTAAAAAAATTCTTCATGATCTTAAAAAATTATTTTAGAATCGTGAAAAAATATTTCAGGATACTGACTGGTACTAAAAAGAATACTTCAGGATACTGACTGATACTGAAAAAATAATTTATGACATTGAAAAAATAATTCAGGTACTGACTACTACTAAGAATATACTTTAGGATATTTTTATAATATCTAAAATAATTTTTTTAAGATCATGAATTATCTTTACTGATATCGGTCATTTCAGATCTTGATGGTACTAAAGAATACTTGAGGATCTTGATCGACTTGAAAAAATATTTCAGATACTGACTACTACTAAAAATATACTTTAGGATATTTTTATAATATCTAAAATAATTTTTGTAAGATCATGAATTATCTTTACAGTATCAGTCAGTATCATGAAGTATTCTTTTTAGTACCAGTCAGTATCCTGAAATATTTTTTCACGATTCTAAAATAACTTTTTAAGATCATGAAGAATTTTTTTAGTACTATTTAGTATCCTAAATTATCATTTTACTACCCGGAAGTGTCTGAATTTTTTTTTTTTTAAGGACAAGGTTTGTGCGTGATAACTGAATAAAACGGCTTCGTTTTTACTGCTGACGCAGCGGACATAAGGGTGCATAGGACATAAGCCAAATCCAAACAATTACTATCTTAGAATACTAAATATTACTTAAAAAAATATCTTAGAGTACTTGGTATCACTTAAAAGACATCAATCATGTTGTTATACACAAAACCTTGACATTTCAAGGTAAAAGATGGGAGCATATGGAAAAAGTAGATGAGAGAAGCCACCTCGAAATCATTCACCATCATTCCCACTTCTCTTAACATGTTTCGTTAAATGCTCTCTTTTCGCAATGTGTTTTGTAGCCTAATGCATTTGGCATTCTCCAACAACATATTTATTACGTAAAAGCCTTTTTAAGTCCATGAGTAGGAAGCTATAAACGGTAGCTCCTTTTTCATGTAATTATTACTGGTTTTCTTAGTGTGAAGAGTCTGACTAATTTGGAAGATGGCGAAGGACACTGTTGGGAAATCGAGCCATTACTTGGGAGATCTGTGAGCATGACCTTAAAATATAGAGTGACGTATCGCATTCATAAAGTAAAAAGATCTTGCCCTCTCTCTACCTGCTCTTCGTCTCCCACTCCCACTCCCTACCTAGCTCATCACCTCACTTGTAAGTTGTAATCTCCCACCGGTTTAAAAGCTGTAGGACTCAGAAATTACTCATTTTTGGGTAAATTCGTACCACTAGTTTTTTTGAATGCACGTGAATTTATTTCCCTTCTTTTCCCCTATCCTAGGCCTGTGCTTTGACTTTGTGTTAATTCATTGGTAGTAGTAGCAAATGACCTTTGTACCCCATTAATGGGCCCAGTTCTATCACCAAAAGAAATGGGCCTCGTCCAATTTCCCACTGACCCGTTCCCCGTGAATGATATGTTTACGTCAGATAAAATGCCTCAAAGAAACTATACATTTGAAAATTTATATTCTCTCTCGATTCAATAGATTGTAAAGTAACCCTTTATTATTGGGTTTAACTGGAAAACAGGTCGGATACTCTCACAAAAGGGAGAAGGTTTGATCATAAAGTTAGTCAAGGCGCTGCCAGGAGGCATCCTAATTCCTGGGTGTATAAGTAAACACCTGAAGTAATAAAAGGCCAAGCCAACATTGGGATTACCTAAGAATGAGGGACATTTCACCTTGCCCTTGGATCGTGGATAAGCTCAACCCCTTTCCTAAAATTTTAATATAAAAAAAGAAGATTGTAAAGTATTTTCTAAAGTGAAGAGAAAATAAGACAAGGAAGTGAGATTTTGGATATGAGGAACAGCTTCCTCTATACAGAAAATTAAAAAGATCATAATTATTGACAAAAACTATTGGGCTATCCTAGTTTGGGTAGCCCATATATATAACATTGAATAAAACCTCAAAGAGGAGGGAGCAAGTTTGGACCAGGGATCTGCTTCACCTCTGTCCTATGGAATGAGATGGGCCATCCCCCTAGTTCCCAATATTTACTATACCCTTCTTTTAGGAATATAAACGAGGTGGTTGGGAGAGAATCCTTAGATCAGTTAGATGGGTTGTGATTTGTGAAGTACGATGACTCACCATAAATATCCTTCTTGGCATAAAGATATATAGAGGTCCGTTTCATTGCTTAAACTGATCATTTGATTTATAGTGAGAGATGTGATATTTTTCATTTTCTTAACCCATATATTTTATCTTCTTCAAATTCATTGTAAGTGCAGTTAAGTTGCATCAGAGTTGAAATTAGCAATATATGTATATATGTGTGTGTAAATTGTGAAAACCCGAGTGCACTTGCCTCCTTTTTATGGATACAAATCACCATCATGGCATCATCATCCGATACCACATTTCGAGATGTATCCAATTACTTATTATTGACTGGTTAAAGCAAGTTGTACAATTATTATTAATCATCATTCTCTGTAATGTGTGTTTGATGTTGTCAAGTTTAAAGTCATATATACTTGAATAAAGTTGAACAATCTTGACCATAAAACTAGTTCTATACTTGAGAGACAGGTTCAAAATAATTGTTATAATTAATTCTGAAGCATATATATATATATAAACGGTTGCTTGACGACGTTGTTACAAGTTGAGGTGAAGTGGGACGAAAGAAACATTATAAAAAGCTATCGCAAATCTCGACAGTGTAATAGCAGTGGAATGACAGATATTAACAACCAAAAAAGATAGAGGAAAATGTATGTTTTGTAGTGTTGTGTAATTGGGAGGACGTAGAAGAAGTAGTGGATATATATGTAAAAGAAGGCACAAAGAGAAATAGGTGGGTGGTCCCTGAGAGTGTCAAGGTGAGAGGGGGTAGAGAATGATGGGAAGGCAAGTGAGCCCTAACTCTCATACGTCAAACCTCTTGAGGGAGACATCTCAACCCTACTTATTCTTATCATTTATCCAAAACAAAATAAAAGTTCCTAAAAATCAAACCCACTTGCTTCGCTCCTTCATTCCCAGCTTTTTAGATATATATCGAGAATGACAGCTATCTTTTAATAATCAAAGTTTTTCTTTACCAGAATATTCCTAGGGTTCTGTCTCTGTGCTGCTTGTTTCTTCCTGGGTCGACACAGACCGTCCATATTCCTCATTTTTATACACATATATTTTTGTGTGTGTGTCTGTGTTTCTTTCTATCAGAGACAGCCATGATGGGAAATAGAGATTATGATTTGATGGTCTGTGTATATATATACTCCAAGTTGTAAATAGAGATTAAGTATGCTTTTGTATATATAGCTAGAGTAGACACACTATATATATATAGAGAGAGAGAGAGAGAGTGGACACAAAAGAATAAAGTTGTAGAGAAAATAAAGAGGCAAGTGAATAGTGCTGGTAAGGAGACAAAGGAAGTGGTTCGAGATAGTGAGAGGATTGGGTTGGTTGCTGAAAAGAGGAGCCATGTGAGAAGCATGATGGTGCAAAATCATGTTGTCTGATACTATAGCAACTACTCATATATACTCGAGGGCTTATCCACAATATATAGGAATAGCTTGGTAATAGAAATTACATGTAAAATAATTAATACTCATTTTTCAGTTTTGTCTTTGTAATTAATGCATACTTCTAATTTTTCTCACTCATAAAATTTTCAAACACATTTTCTAGTAAAAGTGAAAGTGAAAAAAATTCACTTTATTACATATTTAATAAGTTAATTGTCACTTTCTATGTTTCTTATTTTCGTTTTGTTCTGGCACAATCAGAGCAAGAGAATTTGTAGCTAGCTAGAGCTACATAGTGCACACGGCACCTACCACTAGAAAGCTGGCTAAGATATATGAACTATTAGCAAAGAAAGCAGTTATAATAAAGCATGACCCTCCAATGGAAGCTCTTAGTTAAGTGTAATTGGGCAAATAATTGAGCTGCTTCCAAACTGTCCTTGGCTAGCTAGCTAGCTAGAAAGAAGCGCCTATATCAATCACGTTCATATGCCTCTTTTTATCTTAATTAGAGGGTGTGACCACAAGAAGATTCATGATCATATGTGCACCTCTCTTGCAAATTGGATAATGATTAATATACATACTACTGCTCATGCTTTCCCTGTTAGTTCAAATTGTAATGTGCTTGCTCATTAATTGCCCCTTTCCCATCACTCTCCTTGTTTACATCACTTTGAATAATATATCATTCTCATTATTGGTACAACACGCTTACATTTAAAGTTTTTTCTTCATTATAAGAAATTTTCTAAGTAATGGGTATGTGTGTGTGTATCATTCAAGTCTTGATTTTTTTATACCCAGGAGTTGTTTCCCATATTGTCATGCTCATTTATTATATTTTATATGCTAGGAGATAACACAATAATGTATGTGTAGGTACACAAACCGTAGTAGTAGCTAGTAGTGCACACTAGTATTTTAAAATATTTAATGTAGGGCTCTCTGGTGTATGGCATGCTTTAAAATGAATGTGGATAATAAAGTCTTGTGTTTGGGGAGTTTTACTTTAATATATAATTCCTATAGAATATTCATTATTTATAATAATTTTTCATTGTTAGATTTGAAATTAAAAAAATGATAATATTGAATTGAGGGCATAGTTTGAGATTTCATCCATGGTCTGACCCGACATTGATGAGTTGCTTTAGTATTGTGTAATTCGAAAGTTCATAAGTGTATACCAAAAAAAAAAAGTTCATAAGTGAGTTTGCAAATGTCTTCGACTACCTGGAGTACTCATATAATGTACTAACAGCTTAAATTACAAGTATTGAAGTGAAAGTGATCGAGCCAAACTATATACTCCCTCACATCCTTAATATATATAATACCTAATTAACTAATTTGAAGATATCAAGAATCTTAGCTAAATTAATTAATATGACATATGTTTTCTGAAACACCTTAAATATCTTTCTTAATTTTCTCACTCCCTCTCTCCAACATTTTTATTTGATTATTGTTGATAAAATATTAATAGGATTAATTTAGCTAGGCAAATGGATAGAAGTGTGAAATTCTCTTACATTTAACAATGGATAACTGTTATCCAATGATTCTATGAAGTTGAATACTGCTTTTTTGGCCAGAGATTAACATATATAGTATTTAAAAAATATAAAGTACCAAAAACACATCAAATTACGTAGTACATGAAGCTAAAAACTAGGGAACTAGGAATAATGGCATGTTTGTGAGGTAAGGGGGATGGATAAAAGGTGCTAATTAATATAATTGTGCATACATTATTATAATGTATAGTTGGTTAAGTCCTGCTCACGTGCAGGCACATGACTTGTCCCCATAATAGGCCTACCTTAACTGCATATAGAGCATTAGTACCATCTATACCTTATCATACCAATCATATTAAATTCTCAGAGATTTGTCAAATCGCTCTCGCTAGGCTTCCTCAGGAATCTTATCATAACAATTATATTAAAATGTGACATGATAGCGACTTTGGCAAGTGCACCGATCGTTACAAGTAATAAAGTAGTGAGAAAAAGATCGTCCCACGAGGAATAGTACTCCAACCACTAATTCGTTATTTCAGCTTTAGTTGGATCAATGAGTAATAGGGGTGAGTTGTAACCAAACAGAATTTTAAGGAATTTAATCAAGAACAAACATTCAAGATTAAGAATCTCAAGAACGATTGTTTAGAAAAAATAATCAATAGAGAAAAACGCAGCTAGGGCATAGAATTCCCCTATGTTCCTCTAAGTATTTGAATTAAATCCCTAATTGATTATTATTCCCATGATTGACGATCAATTCTCTAAAGTTATACTAAGTCCCAATGTCTTGATGCTACCTTAGTCCGTTATCTTTGAAAAAACAACCTAATGTCTTAGTATTGTTTGGAAAGATCAATTTATTTAAACCAGAATTATGAGATCACATAAACTCGTAAGCCTATGTCTAGGTCATGCAACTCTATGATGAATTAACGGTTCTAGTTAAATGCACCAACATCTCTATTGTCATACACCAACCTATGAACAATCTAAAAGGTGATCAATCTTTAAGAAAGCTTTAAGCAAAGATAATTCATTCAATCATGGTAAATAACGTTCAATAGAGAATTCAAACAAATACTCAAATTCGCATAGGGTTCATCATTGCCCTAACTACTAAAGAAGACTAGCCAAGCATGGCTAGGTTAACAAAATAAAAGAAAAGAGATGAAAAATCAGAATTGTTCTTGCGTCCTTCTTTCTTTCTTCAGCCGTCTCCTTCTTCTGTTTTCTTCCGAATACTCTCTTTAACTTGTGCGTCTTGTATGTAGTGTGTCCCTCAAAAAATCTGTTTTTCTCTATCTTCATAACTTCTCCAATATCTGTGGCCCCCACGTCATCAATCATATTCAAATTGATTTCATTTTTCTGCTCTTTTCTCAATCAGCTAATAACTCCTGCAAGATATAATAGGAAATAAGTAGATTGTATGTTGATTGATTCTTTGATCCTAAGTTTGATTCAATGATGGAAAAGTATATAAAAGATAATTAAATAAGTATACAATAGTAATAAATTTAATCCAATATATATCTCAGAATTGATACTTATTTAATTATAAAATATGCACTTATCATGACACTACTACAATATGAAGGTTATTAATGTACGGTATGTGGGTGCTATATATATTGGTTCTTTGTAGATAAATTACGGTTCTTAATCATTATTTATTTTTGACATATTATAACGGTTATAAGATAACACTTGTTATATATTTAGGTTTAGTGAGACCATAATATACATATTGCTGTGATAATTACGAGTACACGATTAAAACCCGTCATAATATATAATAATACTTACATAATACATAACGGTTTTATTTTAACAACTGTAATTCACCAATACTTATCATTTTGTGTTAGACTTGTCAAAGTTGATTTTTTGTGCTAGACTGATACATTTTATTTGTTTGTTTATAGTATCTGCAGTAATCAAATCAGAGCTCTATTGTGGGTACTGTGTCATAAAGTTTATGAAGGCCATAGTTACCCATAATCCCAGCTCAATTAATACCACACACACATGTATGTGTGTTTAAGTTAAATTAAAAGTCAAGTTATATATATTTTAACATACTTGTTTTTGTGTGCAGTACTTTCATGACAGTAATTGTGATGAGCAATATTCGCTCGAACAAATTGAAGAAGTCATAGAAGAGTTAGCTATAATAGTTTATCGTCAATGGATGAGAGCAAAAAAAGCTAGCTATAGAGTACCTTTTTTTTTTGTTCAAGTGTATGTTATGTTCTTAATTTAGCTAATTCAGATTTGGTTTTGGCTTCTGCTTTAGTTCTTGCTTTTAGTTTCTGTTTTGTTTTCTCTTTCGCTCTAACTGATTTGCTCTTCGTTGGTAATTTGTATTAGCTTTTGGTTTCTGTAATGTACATATTTTTCGATGATTGGTAATGGATCCTTTTGGTTTCTATATATGTATGTAATATTCATACGAGGGCTTACAAAAATGAACCCCAATTTTTCTTTAAAAAACGTCCACAATACTTCATGGTTATTATCTAATAACCATAATATATTGACACATATATTGCGGTTTTTTCAAACAACCGTTAAGCATATACATATATTTTACAGGTAATTAGCAATAACTGTCAAACATACACCTTACCGATGATCACATGCTTAACCGTTCATCATATGAACCATAATGTAATTATTGGTAATATATTTCATGGTTTTTAGTGAACAACTGTTGAATATAGTTTTTCATATGTAACAATCATTGAATAAAAATCATCAAATATAGGTCCCTGTAAATAACGGTTGTCTTTAAACATCTGTGAAATATAGGGGCCTATGTTTAAAGGGTTGACAACCGTTAAATATATATATGTTTGGCACTCGGATATTTAACGGTTTAATATAGGTAAAAATAACCATTAAATATATACAAATCTGTAATAGTGGAACCAATTTCTCAAGAGAATTCACTTCATTCATATTCTATTTTATAAAGAAAATAACAAAAATAGTAGCTTAGGATTTAATTTTATTGCATCCAATTAGTTGTAGTTGAAAACCCCATGTTTTCTTACATTTTAGATACTTAGTTAACTTAGATAGCTCAAAAAAGGCTCCTCAAGTGATACGACCCAAGTGTTGCAGTTGCATTGTACTATAATTCTTGGTTATAAATAATTTACATCTGACCCCAAGACACAAAGATACAGTCAAATCATTGTTATTTTTGTGTTTTTGTGAATTCCGCCACGCAATACTTAACCGTGCACATAATTAACTATTACTTTTTAAGGGTTAGATATCCTTGTGTGACCTCCACCTCGATATACATAACATTAATTAATTATAACCGTTAATGTTATAAATGTGCAAATCTGTTACGGATTTATATAAGGCCCATATTCAATATATGGCCCAACAAGGGGCAATCCACGTGGCACGGATATGACGCCACATCACTTGGGCTTGGAGGCACAGAAGCCCACAGTCCAAACCCTAAACCTAAGGTAGCCTCTATATATAGCTGGTTAACCTAAAAGGTACACAATCTTCTAAGGTCTACGCTCTAGCTAATTACATACAGTCGTCACAGAGCATACAGATCACCCCCTTTTGGCTAAACGCCTCCAGTATCATCGAACTACGTGGACTTTGACCCTCTTCAGGGTACGTAGGCCCTAGGAATCGCTCCTAGGTCAAGTCCCAATCAACATCCTAGCCCCTCAGGGCTAGACAATCTGTGTTCTACACCAGAACAGTGGCGCCGTCCGTGGGGATCGATAAACTTTGATTCCCGTGACCAACGATGGTTAATATCAAAAGCAATGATTTATTCCGGTTCTGGGACTCCGGGGAGGTAGCAATCTGTTCTTCCGAAGGCCATATCCTAGTTTCCAGAAAAAGAGCCCAAGACATGGGCAGAAATTCAGGCACCCGCTTTGAAATAAATTAAATCTGGAGCCTGGTAATGCAACGATATCCGATTTCCAAAGATGGTAACACCGTGATTTGTTGAGGTTTGCGAGACCTGATTCATCGCGCCTCCAACCTGAAACACACGAAACACCCTTAAATTTCCCAATCCATGTGATATCATCTCCAGAAATTAAAGGCACAGTGTGCATAATTCATCTCCGCGAATCTCGTGATTGAAGGCAACACTTTTCGATTCATTTGCTGAGCTGTTCTTGCGATCCGGCCTCTGGGTTCAACAATTCCTTCTGAAGATAGAAAAGTAGATGCCGATGATGGAGTGAATCAGCTTGATTACATTCCCAGATGTACTCTGCACTCAGGATCTAATGGGAAGCAAAATTGGGTTTTGTTTATGGTATTTGATCATCCTTCCATTCCAATCCAATTTATTGGCCGATCTTTCAGATCTGGAATTGGGCCTTGCAATTTCGATGAAAAGAAAACTTTACTTGTGGCTAACGATCTCAACACACGAACGAAAATAGTTAATGGGGCAGATGCCCCTTTTGATTCGTCTATATCTCATTCTGTTCAAGATTTGGTACAGGTCTGGGTTTTCGGTGGAATTAAAAAAGTCTATGCTTATGCTGAGGTGTATTGAGATGCCTCGAATGCCGAGATGCAAATTAACCCTCGAGATGCAAGTAGCGGCAAAACACGATTCCAGACTTCTTCCTTCTCGGTTTTGATGGTGAGTCGGCGATCTGAGCTCCGTCTAGCGTGCCTATCGTCCGTCTGAATTCGTCGCCGTCGAGGTTTGCCGGAATCTGTATGCACTTTCTCCAAGACGACTCTTTGCTATTGCGCATGCGCCATCAACGGATTTAAGGTGAAGGAGTGCCGAGATTACTGTCCTGAGTTGTAATCCCAAATCCCTAATATGTGAAAACCAAGGAACCAGAGGTCGAACCTGGGATTCCTTTCTGGGTTTCACGGCGGCATGAAGAAGCAGCGAAAAAGTCAGACCTAAAAACGCAGCCCGGATTCACACACAGGGACCTAAGTGAAACTCTTAAAAAGTTTCTCACAGGGACCTAAGTGAAACTCTTAAAAATTTTCTCACAGGGACCTAAGTGAAACTCTTCAAAAGTTTTGCAGAGGGACTAAAGTGAAACTTTTGCAAATCATGGAGTCGCACGGAGCAATTCAATTGCATAGTACTTCTGGCCGATTCAGAGCAAACTCATGCCAATTTAAAGTGTTTTAGAAGCTATATCAATTTAAAGGTATGCTTTCCTATTATCATTTTATGGCTTTAGAGAAGTCGTCGCAGGAAAGCATTTATTCTTATCATGCCTATCTTAGCTCTCACATGGTAGGACCCATTTCATTTTTTATATGTATTACATATATCAATTATGATGTCATATAGTGGGCTTGAATCATGCACACCGAAAGCCGGGTCGGCATATCGATTAAATTGAATCTGGTTAAAATCCGGGCTCCGTGCAACAGTTGAAAGCGGACCCCGGTTAAACCGAATCTGGTTAAAATCCGGGATCCGTGTAACGATGGCTACGGCCTCCAAGTCTTTAAACATGTAGGAATCCGAGGTACATAAACCCGCTTCCGAAAATCATGTTCAAGATAAACATGTACGAATTCTGAGTAAAGAAACTCGTTTTCGAAAATCATGTCAAAGCTAAACATGTAGGAACCCGAGGTACATAAGCCCGTTTCCGAAAATCATGTTCAAGTTTATTTTATACAGTAAATCCGTGCTCCTCAATTGGACCCCAGATAAATTGTGGAGTTTTATCCCTACGAAAGGGATGGCGCACCCCGTTTAAACCGAATCTAGTTAAAATCCCGGTCCCACGTGAATTTTTGAAGGAGGACCCCGGTTACACCAAATCTGGTTAAAATCCCGGCTCCGTAAATCCGGTTAAGGTCCCGGCTCCGTGTGGCGGCAATTATCCCGCCAAGTCTATTTACATGGGTGAGTCCGGAGTAAACAAACTCGTTTTCAGAAATTCTCAACCCGGAATCTCGGTGTTAGAGAAAATAAACCCGAAATCTCGGGTCAGCACGCAAGCAATCCCGAAAATCACGAACAGTCTAATTCGGGTTGGTAAATCAACACATCCTGGTAGCTCAAAGACCTGAACTATCGGTCTGGGGGGCAACAGAATGGATAAACGAGTACAGGGTTACGACACCCAGAATGGACAAACGAGTTAAGGGTTACGACACCCATAACTGGAGAAACGAATTCCGGGTCACGACACCTAGAACGGACCTCGGTTACACTTAATACGTGTATCAACTTGGATTGTTTCGATATGACAACCGTCATCGTCAATGCTAAAGTTTGCATAAATTGCGGGGTACAAGATCTTATTCGTGGAGGTCAGGTACCTTTTTCTTTCAAATCTTGTTTCTTTATATGTGATTATTCATTTCATATTTCTTCAAGACCACACATCACGTGTTCCCGACCCCGGTTACACCAAATCTGGTTAAAATCAAGGCCTCGGGTAAAGACGGCTACGGCCACCAAATCTATTTAAATGATCAAATTCCGGGTTACGACACCCATATTGGACTAATGAATCTCGGGTTACAACACCCAGAACGCATTAAACCCGGTTACGCTGAATCCAGTTAAAACCGGGCTCTGTGCCAAGTCTGACTGGAAACAAAAAGACGGACCCTGGTTACACTGAATCCAGTAAAAATCTAGGCTCCATGTAAAGTCTTGAAAGCGGACCCCGGTTACACCGAATCTAGTTAAAATCTCGGCCCCGTGAAAAGTTTTGAAGGCGGACCCCGGTTACACCAAATCTGGTTAAAATCCGTGCTCCGCGTAGAGTTTTTCCAAATAAAGTTATACGGTTAAATCCATGTTTCCATAACCAATTCGGAACTCGGTAACACTGAAAGAACAGTTAAATCCGCCTTTCCAAGAACAGTTCGAAACTCAGGTAAACCGACCGTGTTCCCTAGTTGGAACCCAGATACTTTGAACAAAGGACGCCGATGGCTATCGAACCTGACTTTTCAGTCAAGCGAAGCCGTCACCGTAAGCTTTCCCAACTCGGTCGCTTCCGAATTATGCAAGGCCGCTGTTATCAGCCCTTGCAAATATTTTGGACAGTTAACGACGTGCTACGTACCAACAAGGGAATGGAAAAATACTCAGGTTACTCAACCCAAGTCACACTTCGACCCAGGGGCACAAAGCTAACACCGGGGCCAACGAGCCCGGGTATGTAAATTACACGAGCCCGCTGTCATCAGCCCTTGTATTAACACCGGGGCCAACGAGCCCGGGTATTTAAACTACACGAGGCCGCTGTCATCAGCCCTTGTATTAACACCGGGGCCAACGAGCCCGGGTACTTAAACTACGTGAGGCCGCTGTTATCAGCCCTCATAAATATTTTGATGCATCGAAATTGACACCTAGATAAGAAGGCGAATAGTCATGCCGAACCAAAATGTTTAAATGTGTGTCCCAACGACCACTGCTGAGCATGTGACAGTTTTCCCTTACCCTGGTTAAGATACCGGATAACGACTCCGAACCCTGTAGCGTGGTTAAGCAGAAAACCCCTACCCATACACCTGGTCTTGAACACCAGAAGAGTACAAGCGGACTTTACATAACTAAGACCCTGGCCCGGTCAATCAATAGAACTTCAAACACATGTTTGGATTTAAATAATCAACTTATCGTTGAAATGAAGACTAAACTCGGACATAAGACCCAAGTTAAAAAGTCAATACACCCCGGCAGCCCAGAGCTCTTGACTGCCAGGCTGGGGGGTAACAAGTGTGGCACTGTAAAGCTGTCAGCGACATAATAAAAAAACCCAGTCCGTTTCTCTTCAGGGCAATTCGGATTTGGGGAATTTGGTGTTGCTACAAACAAACCCGGAGACTCGGATGATTGAAGAAGAGATCTTGACGATCATAAAAAGAAACAGATGAAGTTTCAAAGCATAATTAACCCGGACTACATGTCTGGGGGCAATTCAATCAGAATACAAGTAACTCCGGAGTTTTGTGAAACTCGAATAGACACTTTATCAAAATCAAAGAAGTTGTAGCACCTCGGATATGATATCCAGGTTCAATAACAGATTCAAATGTCACCCCGGTTGCTTGAACGTCGCTAGTGAGGAAGCATGTTCGCCATCAACCGAGATCGAAGGAAAGACAAATAGATCCCGCCTTAGGAAAAACCTATCGCCTAAACAGGCAAGTTGGTAGCAGAATACGAATGAATCCGAATTCGTCAAGATTTGAACAAAAGCGAATTAAGCTGGACGGACGAAATCCATCCCCAGTCCGCGGGAGCAGGTGTCATAGACAATCATGGCAGAACCAGAGGGGTGTTCCCCAAGACTCACATGGGGGGCCACCACCGCCACCCCTGATCCTCGTAGAGCGGGACACTAACCCGGCACCACGATTTGTCTGAAATCACGCTTGACCCCATGTCTACCACCTCGGACCCTTTGGACGTTGGTTCTCACCACGGCCTTCCTAGGGTCGGATTTGATTACCTCGGTTCTCCTTTGGCCTTCGGTAATCACCACGGTATTTCTCAAGCCGTCGGTCGTCATCATGACACTTCGTGAGATGCAGGATGCCACCCCGGCTCATCTACCTTGTGATGATACCACGTACCTAGGGAATAAGCTCAACAAATTGCAGCCCGACGCAGGCGTCAGGGGGCGGGCAGTACCTCGGGCGATATAGTCAGGACATCACGCACCCCGGCAGTCCAAAACTTTGAACTACCGGGCTGGGGGGCAACTGTTACGGATTTATATATGGCCCATATTCAATATATGGCCCAACAAGGGGCAATCCACGTGGCACGGATATGACGCCACATCACTTGGGCTTGGAGGCACAGAAGCCCACAGTCCAAACCCTAAACCTAATGTAGCCTCTATATATAACTGGTTAAGGAATCAACAAACAGCCTTGAATAACACTAAAATAAAAACCAAAGGGTCTAGTATATGAAAATACCCTTTGCTCTAATTAGTTCTTGAAGGTTTTAGACTTTGTTTCAAGATATTGGGGATTCCTCCACGCAACCCCTTTTTTGTTGATTGTTTGTAATAATTCACCGATAAAAAGAACAATCAAAGAAGCAATTGACTTTCAGATTCTCCTGGAGGGGTTTAGATATAATAGTAAATAGAAAAGTATAAGTAGAGGAAAAAGAACTTTTCTCCATAAAACGTCTCATTCAATATGTCGCAATTCCTGATATATATATATATGATCATATTTTATGAAAATAAGAAACAGGTCGTCCTGAATCCTGATTTGTCCCTATTACTTATCTTATTGGATATGCTAATTAATATAGTGACTAATTATATATAATTCATTTACTTAAATCACAATAATGTTACTATATAATATATATGCAGAGAAGTAGTAGACCTAATGCCAAAGTCAAATAGAGATTTGGTAATTAAACATCACGCCTCACATATCAGAATCCTAAAGTTGATTCCCAAGTTTTAGATTCTCCTGGAGGGTTTTAGATATAATACTAAATAGAAAAGTAGAGGTAGAGGAAAAAGAACATTTGATCCATAAAACGTCTCATTAAATATGTCGCAATGTTAATGCATGACTATGTGTGTGTGAGATCATATTTTATGAAAATAAGAAACCGGTCGTACTGAATCCTGATTAATCCCTCTTACTTATCTTGGATATACTAATTAATATAGTGACTAATTATAATTCATTTACTTAAGTCACAAGAATATAATGTTACTACATGATATGCAGAGGAGACGAGGAGTAGTAGACCTAATGCCAAAGTCAAATAGAGATTTAGTCATTAAACGTCACGCCTCACATATCAGCATCCTAAAGTTGATTACCAAGTTTCGATTTAATTTAGTGTAATCTAATTAAAAAAGTCTGACTTTAAGACAATGATATAATAGTAAATAGAAAAGAGTAGAGGAAAAAGAACATTTGATTCATACACTACTACAAAAAATGGGTTTTACTTCCTTAAGAGACGTTCTTTTTTTTTTTTGAAAAAAAATGAAGTAAAAAATAAAGGTGGTGGCATTGTTATAATATGTGCAAGAATTTTGATATATTGGATGTTCCTTTAACAAAAAAGGACGCCAAAAGTTGATTTTTTAGCGTCTTTTTTAAAATTGGAAAACTTAAAGCTCTACTTTTAATATCCCAATTTAAAAATAGACGTGAAAAAACACCACTTTTGGCGTCCCAATTTAGAATTGGGATGCCAGAAGTGGTGCTTTTGACGTCCTTATTTTAAATTGGGACACCAGAAAGTAGTGTTTTTGGCATCCAATTTTTAAATTGGGACGCCTAAAGGGAAAATTTTTTAGGTCCACTCTATTCTCTCACCCCCTCTATTAAAAAAAATTTAGATCCACACTCTCTCGCCCCTTACACTCTCTTCCTTCACCCCCTCTGTTATCTTAGATCCACACTCTCTTCCCTCGGCCCATAGTGGTGTCCTCCAAGCGCCGGTGGTCTTGTACGGTGCCGAAGCTCGAAGTCATTCCCTATCATGTCTTCGTCTTCGAGCGCATCCTCGAAGCTCTTCGTCTCTTTCTGGACCAAGAAGATGAAGGTCAGTCAGTCACCGAATATTTGCAACTGGAAATCTAGGTGATGTTCTCTCTGCAGCTCGCCTCTGCCTTCCGCACCACCTTCCACCAATGTCTTCTTCCCCTTCTTTAGATCTAAAAATATATATACTATTTTGTTTTTTTTTTTTTTTGACTGCGGATTCATGTGAGACCCAGACTCAGTTGCTCGATCCAGAAGGTGATTAGGGCGGTGAAGGACTAGAACCCTCTCAAGCTTGTATGCGGCACCATAGAAGAGGTCGCCGCTCTGTGTCATGGGTCATGGGCGAAAGGGTGGGGAGTCCGGGACAAGGAGGAAAGCGCGTGAAGGAGGTTGGCGCATGATTTTATTTTATTTTTTTAAAAAAAAACTTACTTTGTCCCAATTTTTTTTTTTTTGGACGCCAAAAGTCTCCAATTTACTACGTCCTGAGGTGTTCCCTTTAAAAGGAACGTTAAACAGGCTTAAAAACAGATATTAAAAAACTTTTTTGTAGTAGTGATAAAACGTCTCATTCAATATGTCCCAATGCATGTTACATAGATACATGTGTGTGTTTTTGTATGTACGTACATGCATATAATCATATTTTATGAACGAAAATAAGAAGCAGGCCGCGGTCGTCCTAAATCCTGATTAGTCCCTCTTACTTATCTTGGATATGCTAATTAATATAGTGACTAATTATAATTCATTTACTTAAGTCACAAGAAATGTTACTATATAATATGCGGAGGAGGAGTAGACCTAATGCCAAAGTCAAATAGAGATTTAGTCATCAAACATCACGCCTCACATATCAGAATCCTAAAGTTGATTCCCAAGTTTTGATTTAATTTAGTGTAATCTAATTAAAAAAGTCTGACTTTGCGACAATGACTTTACAAATGAGTTTATTCAGATAATGTCGCCCAGTATAACAACATTAAATATATAGTCGATCGTCCCACATACATGTCAACGTGTCTATATATATAATCGTTTGGTTTTGGTGCAGAGGAGCGAGGAGCGGGTTATATATACTCCCTCTGGTCTTTATTATAAGGCATCAACTAACAATTCTCACAAACCAATATAAGTAGTTAAAGTCAATAAAGTTAGCCTACAATTTAAGTAACCTCCAATATTACTCCTACTAATTGCACTAAACTCTAATATCATATTAATTATTACTCTCACCCACTACCCTTATTTATTAGGGGTATACATAGAAAAGAATAATTAATGCTTCTAAAGAACAAGTGTCTTATAAAAAAACCAAATAAACTTGCTAGTTGGTGCTTTATAATAAGGATCAGAGGGAAAATATGACTTGTCATGTGTATTGTGTAAGACGCGGAGGACATCAATGGTTTTCGCATCACCCACTTTCATTTCTCTAAAGTCTAAATTCTGAATGTCGTGACCTACGACGTCGTCACAGCCATTAGTTTAGTTACGTTGAAATGTTCTTACCCAAACTTCATCAGCCGACAAAGTCGTCACCGTAACTTGTTTTAAAGTCAAAATGTATTTAAAACAAACCATATTTATTTTGTATATATGTCGGATGTATATATCTTCACATACATTTCAAAACACCCCCCCCTAATTTCTCTCACATACTACCTATACAACAACAACATTCTCTCACTAGATAGGGTCGGTTATAACATATAGATTTCCACGGAGTAATTATTAAACTGTACCAATAACTAAATTTATCTAAAAAGTTAGCTGTTTTTTTTTTGGAATAAAAGTTTAGGTGAGTTGCCAAAAAAAAAAATTAGGTGAGTTAGACTCAAGGCTTACTAGTATATATCAAGACATGTCTTAAGGTTCAAAAAAATACTAAAAGATGTTCTTACAAATCACTGATAAACAAGATGCTCACGTTGACAATAGATTTGAATTAATTACTTTGTGAGATGTAAACCAAGTATTTATCAAGTGAACCAAATATATGTTGTCTTATCCAAAGATATTTAGGTGTTGATGGAACACGATTAATATATATATGTGACTCCACCTAGAGGGATAATGACCCTTGTCGTATCTGTAAGATGTGTGAGAAGAATGAGAGAAGATATTTTGGAGGGAGGGAGGTGGGAGATGATGATGAGGGTGAAAACAAGAAAGAAGGGAAAGGAAGATTAATTAGAAGTAAAGAGTGAGTTGAAGGGGGAAGGTACATGTAGGAGAAGATAGTTGGAACATAAATGAGAGGAGAGAAGGAATGGAATGAAAAAAGGGGGAGATGTTGGAGAAATAAGAGACAAGAGGGTGTTTTGTGTGAGGAGCTTTTCTCATTATAGCCTGTGTCTCCTTGTTGCCTCTCATTCATCTCTGTCATATGGGGTCGGGTCGACGAAGCATATTTCACACACAGTACATATATGTGTGTATATATATCTCTCTCCGCTCTCGGAGAGAAAGCTAGCTTAAAGGCAAACATGGACATGACAGATAGTGATTGATCTGGGTGCGGTACGTGCAGGTGAAAAGTGCTTAATTTCTGGTCCTGCTTCTGAGAAGATAAACTGTACAACAGTGGCCATATGGATCGATGTGGCTGCCACAAGATAAGGTCTTACATTTCTTCATGGCATTTCCTTCTCAATCTGAGCCGCTCCCACAGTACCATGCATGTCTCTACTTCTGCCCACCTCCCTTCCTCCTTCATTCGCTGGACCACTCTCTCTTTCTCCTCTCTCTCCTTTTCTCATTCATTCTTTCTTCTCTCTTCTATGTTCATATCATGTATCTTAAAAAAAAGGGTTAAATTCTAAATTTATCTCAGAAGTTTTTACTGATGAGCAATGCTGACCTGAAAGTTTTTTTTGTCTTAATATTGCTTTGAAAGTTTCAAAACGTATAAATGTTGTCTATTTCCATTAAAAAGTTAATGATCAACATCAATTTTTTGAAAGTTTAGTTTTTTTTAATGGAATATGACAACATTTCTTTGTTTTGAAACTTTTAAGATAACATTGAGAGAAGAAAAATTTTCAGGACAACATTACTTTTGAATCTATACTTCCGAAACGTATTTGCTATTTAACCCTTAAAAATAAGGTCTTATAAGGCTTAAGTTCTTTTACGTACTCTGATTATTTGCACTTGAGCACTAGCTCCTCACCGCTCATTATCCCAACTAACATTTCTAATTGTAATATTTTTGTGATGAAAAACTCTGCTTTACCCCACGCATGAGAGTGCAACAATTTGAGTGATCATATCAACCCATGTACGTATGTTTATATATTTGAATTCCACCGTAAGAATAACATGCAGTTTGTATATTTTAATTTGTATGCAAATCAAACAAATAAATTCATTAATTATTACTGTGTCTGAATATATATGGCCGATGACTGGATCCGGCCATCAGTCTCCCTTCTATCTCTCAGAAAGTGAAAGAAACATGTTAAAAAAATTAATTCACTATTGTTCTAAAAAAATTACATATTAATCATAAAAAGGGGAAAAAATCAAAATCAGATATTTGATGATGGAGACGTGGTCTATTTGGGTCGGTTAATGAATCAAGACGAAACCGTGCTGATCAGTGGCTGCTTCTGGCCGTCCATATCGTTATCATCAACCCCCAATCCTTTCCCTGACTCATCGACGGAAGTCAGTAACTGGGCACGGCAGGCTTGGAAATCCCAATCGGTGGTCCCGATTACATACAGCATGAGCCCTGCGCAACAAACCTGGGCCGACAGCAGGCCCAGCCATAGCCCACGAAACCCAAGATCCATCCAGAAACCAAGCCCAACCGCCACGGGCATCCCCACCAGATAGAATGCGCTCAGGTTCACGTTCGCAGCCATGGTGGGTCTGGCTGTCCCCCTAACGACGCCGCACCCCACCGTCTGCGGACAGTTACCGAGCTCACACAGTCCTAGGATGGGCAATGCCGCCGACGTCAGCCGTAGGATTTGCTCATCGTCAGTGAACATTCGGCCCCACCTGTACCTTATAGCGGACGCGAATATCGTCGCGGAGAAGCCCATCACGGACGCGATGAACACCGATACCACGGCCGATAATTTCGCCCGGTAGGGCCTGTCTGCCCCGAGCTCGTTCCCGACCCGAGTTGACACTGCAAACCCGAGCGATGATGGGAACACGTAGATCAACGACGTCGTTTGAATCAGTATCCCCATGGAAGCCACGGTCGCTCTGGGGTCCACCAGCAGCCCGCACAAAATGATCATGATCTCGTACCACCACCATTCCAGGCACACCGATACACAGCTCGGCGCGGCCAGCCGAAGCAGCGGCTTCCAGCCGCTCAGACACTCTCTGCTCGGTTTCGTCCACGTGGGCTCGTGTATCCCCGTCATCCACACATAAGTGACCAGGAACAACAAGATGGAGAAGTTGGAGGCGGCGGAGGCGACGGCGACTCCGGCAACTCCGAGGCGGAGGTGGGTGACGAGGAGGAAGTTGAAGGGTATGTGGAGGATGGTTCCGGCGACGGAGGCCAACGTGAGAGGGTGGGTGATCCCCTGGGCACGAAGGTAAATGCGAAGAGGATGAATGAAAGAGTTGGTAGCGAGGTCTGGTAGGACGAAAAGGAGGTACGTGCGAGCCATGTGACTGATATGGGGTTCTTGGTGTAACAAGAGGAGGATTCTTGAGATGTTGAGCCAGAGGAGTGAAATGGGTATGGAACAGAGTAACAGGAAAAGCACACAGCGATGGAGGGTCAAAGACAGAAGCTTGGGACGGTTGGCGCCGAAGGCTTGAGAACAGAGCGGCTCCATGCCGAGAGCTAGACCGGAGAGGACGGAATAGCCGGTGATGTTGGCGAAGGCGATGGCAAGTGAACCGGCGGCGAGAGGGAGATCACCCAGGCGACCCAGGAAGATCATGGAGACGATGGAGCGAGAGTAAAAAACTAGAGAGGTAAGAGCAATGGGAGAAGCCAGAATGAAGAGGGATTTGAATTGTGACACAATCTCACACAGAGTTGAATGTGTCAACCATTGTGCCGTATGCTTTTCCGGGTCAATGAACATATTGTGAGGCGACAAGAGATCGAGGATCAAATGGGTGTGCAACTTGAGCCATGTCTGCTTCAGAGTTTCATCCATGGGCTTGGAAGAAACAACGGATTCACACATGAAGAATAAGATATAGGTGAGGAAGAAGAGGATGGGAGAAGAAGGGAAAAGCGGGGGAAGAGAGATAGATAGAGAGAGTGTCGTAAAGAGGACTCTGTTTTCTGTAAGGTGAGAGGGGAGAAAGGATGGCGAAATTGGCTAACAAACAAAGAGAGCAACTAGAAGGATGTGTGAAATAGAGATAGAGAGATGGATGTATGGACTATGTTGCTGCTTATAATTGAAAGGGGGATGAGATGGGGTATGTATAAATAGACACAACATTTCAACCCTGCCATCACTTTTCATTCCCCCTTAATTAATTCAAATTTATTACTCTTGTTTCAAAACTCATTCGAATCCGTGCGTGCATAGGGACGCACTAGCTAATTAGAATGCTGCTGTTATGCTTTTCTTTTTCTTTTCTTTTTTACAGAACCAAGAAAGAAATCAAAATAATGGTTATCTCCATGGTATTCTGATGAAAGCTGCAATTCCCTTTACGAGACAGAGCGTGTGAGAGAGGTTACTAACTTACTACTTGTGAATTGTGATCGATATCTTCCCATCCAGCTTCAGCGAGAGCATGTAATAATATGATTATATATTACCTTCAGTTCTAAGATTCATTCTTGTGTGATAGGTTCGGAGGTTTAATTAACGATAAGTATATGGTAATATGAGTAATGTTGTCGTAATTAAGGATCGTTCGATAGACCAACGCTTTCAGGGCAACCAGGTTTATGTTTGACTTCTTATACGCGTTTCACTCGTCCTCAGTGCGTATTATGGGGATTTCGTCCATAATTATGTTTCCCTGTCTATTTATTTAGTGTTTGACCCATAACAATTTTAGTTCTTCTTTAAGCCAGGCTTTCCACCGTTTGATATAAATCTACGTTACTCGTTATTCCTTTTACGTTCATTTATGTACCGCCAAAGCCAAACTCAATCTGTTTTTTTTTTTTTTTTTTTTCTACCCCTTTAACCTTTTAGCTAGGGAGCTCCGTTTTTGTTAATAAACTAATGCACGTTTCAACTAGCATTAAATCGTGGAAAACAGTACTATAAATGAGATTATATACACTAATTTGGAGTTAGCTTTTTTTCTCAAGGGTAACCATCTCATTTTATCAAATAAATCCTTCAATATAAGTATAAAATCTCTAACAAATGTCTGACAAAAAAAAAAAATCTCTAGCAAATTAGTCATATTATTCATGCTTATTCATTAAAGAATTAAGTAGCACATCCGCCCCAAAAGTATAGGACTAGAAGAAATGTTGCCATTGAAGTTCTTTTTGTCTCAATGTTGACTTCCAAAGGCAGCAATATTGCCTCATTACGTTAAAAAAACTAACATTGATGGTAAAAAAATTGACTTTGACAGTAAATTTTTTAACGGAAATTGACAACATTGACATGTTTTAAAACTTCAAAGAAAACATTGGGACAAGAAAAACTTTCAGAATAACATTGCTCATCGGCGAAATTTTTAGGGACAAATTTACTATTTAACCCTTTATTAGATATACGTACAAAAAAAAACTTATATGCATTTATTTCGGAAGGTTGAAGCAAGGCCTCTGCATGCCTAGCTACCATAAAAAATAAAGTAAGTGTACGATGTTGAAGATATACTACCGGTCCTAAATATAAAATGAAATTGACTTTTTTTTAGAGTTCAATGAAGGTAAATAAATTACTTAATTATATCATATATTGTGTATCATTAGATTATATGTAAGTTTATTAATCAAACTAATTATTATGAAGAAAAAAAATATAAATATAAATATATTCTAATAATTTAATTAGCTTCTTTAATCTCTAAAAAAAAATTGTTCTATATTTAAGACCGGAGGGAGTGAGGGCTTTATTTTTATTATACACATTTTCTCGGTCGTTACATGAGACGGATAAACTGAATCATATTGTTCTGGTTTATAAATAGTGATTTTAATGGTAAAATTAATAATTAACGCTTTAGATTTTATATGCTATAAATTTTATAATTTTTTAAGCAAACATTTATAACTTTTTTAGTATTGATTTTATTATAAGTTTTATAATTGAAAGTGATATTAATAGTCGGGCAAGAAAAAGAAAAAGAAAGTGATATTAATAGTGACACGTATGGAATTACTTGTTGGGTAGCGACCCATAGCTGATATTAGGACGAGAACAGAGAGGTTCAAGTAAGATGGCTACATATATTTTGAAACACCGATAGGTAATTTTTTTTTCTTACTTTTAAATAATATTTTTTTGCCATGAAATTTTAAATAATAATTACAATATTTTAATAGTTAGATATTAGAAAAAATTTCTCCCCTTTCTTTTGTGCTTCACTGTGTGGCACCCTTATTCTCGTACATTTTAAAAGTTTTATTTTAAAATCTTACGCGATATTAATTTAAAAGCCGGACTAAATGTAGAATCGAATAGGGTAGTGGCGTATGTTTTAAAAGGTTGGATTGTCCAGTCAAACAAGTGACATAATAATTAAATTAAAAATAATATCATGTACATATATATAATGATATAAATATAATTAATTAGTCTAATTTTATGACAAATTATTTTTCAGTTAAATCTAACATCGTAATTTTATTTATGGTGCGCCAAGCATTTACATGATATAATTATCTAGTCACATTTAAAATTCTATTTATGATTTATGGTGTGTTGGGGTGCAATATAATAAGATGAGAATGTTGGAAGCATCTGAAAAATAACATACAGGTATTGGATACATCATAGAAGATAAGGTTAGGGTGCTTGATGCAATTAGGAATAACATTAGGGTATATAATGTCATTTTACCACATATTTTTTTATAAGGATTTTTTTTTTCTTGAATAAATATTTTCGCGCAGCAAGAACTCATTTAATATTTAAATTTTGTTTATACAGTTTTTTTTGGGCTGCATGATTGTTTATACTTTTTTATCTAGAAATTAAAAAAAAAATTTACTAATTTAATATTCATTTTGGGGGACCTCGTCAGTTTTTTTTTAAATACATATTTCAGTGTACTATAAGTATTAAAAAGATACTTCAGGATACTGACGGGTACTGAAATATTTTTTCAACGTCTTAAAATAATTTTTCAAGATTATGAAATGCTCAGTGAGGAGGGGAGCCACAACTCCTTTTTCTTTTTCTATGCCGACTATATCACTGTGCTTGGGATTCGATTTCCCTTTTCCGAATTTCAAATGGCCACCCTCCAATTTCTTAGTATAGCTCCCTCGCAATTACACCCCAATGGATGGGGTTACCTGATTGCAAACGCTTCAAGGGCAACTTTTTCAAAGTCGTCGCTAAAAATGGTACAACTCCTTGGTTCCTCAAAGGGCCGGACTGTCCCCTAGCGCCTATAAGGTGGAGCGGTCCAATCGAAGCCCGAAAGGAAGGCCATTGATGCCATATACCACGTTCGAGCGAACGGTACCGTAGTTTTTCAAGATGAGATGGCGTCGTGGCCGAGTATGGCATTTCGTTATTTAACAAGAAATTGGCCAATATGGCCACTTTTGGCTACGATTAACAATAGATGGTAACTTAGCAACCATAATGCATCGTATAAGATTACCACATATTTTTATAAGGATTTTTTTTTTCTTGAATAAATATTTTCGCGCAGCAAGAACTCATTTAATATTTAAATTTTGTTTATACAGTTTTTTTTGGGCTGCATGATTGTTTATACTTTTTTATCTAGAAATTAAAAAAAAAAATTTACTAATTTAATATTCATTTTGGGGGACCTCGTCAGTTTTTTTAAATACATATTTCAGTGTACTATAAGTATTAAAAAGATACTTCAGGATACTGACGGGTACTGAAATATTTTTTCAACGTCTTAAAATAATTTTTCAAGATTATGAAATAACAGTCAGTATTTTTTCTATACCGGTCAGTATTTTATAGTATTTTTTTAGTACCTACAGTACCCTGAAATATGTATTTAAAAAAAACATTAGTGTTGTTTTTGCGCCAAAATGGCACAGTTTCAAGGAAGTGGACCGCAGAGGACGACAAGGAGTAGTGGACTAAAGTCGAATCCTTCTTAATTATACTCTATTCCGATCCCTTCCCCAAAAAATGTAAAGGTGGGAAAAAGTGTAAATAGACTACAAAAAAACTGACCCAAGACGGAATTTCTGATGAGAAAAAAAATCTATAGGAAATTACCGACAGAATTCCGTCGATAATTTCCATCGGTAATCCAGCGTTTTTTTGTAGTTATAAGTCCAAAATCATCTAATCCTATTGATGTACTTAAATAATAGGGTTAATGAGCAATTTGGCCAACAAACTTTAACCTCAGGAGCGCCCAATACAAATAATTTTTAAGTAAACCAAAAATATAAAAAAACTTTTAAAAATGTGCAATCAGCAAAAAAAACTTTTTTTCCAGCAGCACAAAAAAAAAAATTACTCTGTTTTTGTGTTGACTGCACATTTTTAATTTTTAATTTTTTTTTTGTATTTTTAGTTCACTTAAAAGTTATTTGTACTGGATGCTCTTAAGGTAATAGTTCGTTGGCCAAATTGCTCTTTAACCCTAAATAATAACAACAACAACATTATATGTGAAATTTAATAAAATTATAATTAAAAGTATGTTAATTCTTAATTAACTCATTTGCGCATTGGAATATTTTACTAACATCAAACCTTATGAAAGACTTATTCAAATTATGAATATAAAAATGATAATGATTTTAAATAAAAAACGTGATAGAAATATATTCAATGGTGTAGTAGTAGTATTAATTTTGGTTGACATCAACCCGAGTCCATTCCACTCATACGCATGCACACATGTTTTGTTTTTCTTTTTAGTTTTAATTTTGGAATACACGTAAAATTGTACTAAACTCAATTTTCTTATAGTAAGCTTTCGTACTTAGGAAAGTGTACCTTATCTCTAATATATATATATATATATATATATATATATATATATATATATATATATATATATATATATATATATATATATGCCAGAAAGATACAATAAATTCTTAAAAATTAGAGGAGTGGCTCTATTTAATACTGGAAGAAGTTTATAAAAGAAGTCAATGCCTCCAGGTTTCTAAAAAAATAGCCCAGCATTCTATTATAATTTATATTTATATTCACACAAAATGAAATGAATTTATATTTTATTTTTCATATTTGCTTGCCACCAATATTTTATTTCCATATTTTTTTTGTCCAGTGATATTTCCACATTATTCTATTAAAAAACAATCCTTTATAATTTTTACAAAGATGATATACTCCTTTGAGCCTATTTATAAATTAATTCCATCATATTTCACATATGCCAAGAAAAACATGAAAAAATCTAGGGGAAATAACACTTAGGTCCCAAGAAATATATAAAATATCAAAAAAGTCCCAACCTAAAATCATATATCAAAAAAGTATCTAGTTGTATTGATAACAGGAAGTGCTATATTCACAACAGCAAATGTTATATTGACAACAAAATTTAAAAACCTGGTCATTTACAAACAAAAAAAAAAACTAGATTCACGATAGGAAGTGTTATATTCACAGGACCTGGATTTTGTTTCAAACTCATGTCTCTAAGCGTACAGAGGACATTCACAACAGAAAAAACTATATTGACAACAGTAAGTGTTATATTCACAATAAAATTTAAAAACCTGGAGTCATTTTAAAACTCAAGTCAATATAGCACTTCCTGTTGTGAATACAGTTTTTTCTGTTGTGAATAGTCTCTTAGAGACCTGAGTTTGAAACAAAATCTAGGTTTTTAAATTTTGTTGTAAATATAGCACTTCATGTTGTGAATCTAGCTTTTTCTGTTGTGAATGGTCTTTGTACGCTTAGTGACCTGAGTTTGAAACAAAATCCAGGTGTTTAAATTTTGTTATGAATATAGTACTCCCTCCGGTCCTAATTATAAGACAACATTTTAGAGTTGGTTTTGGTCTTAATTATAGGACAACATTCTAATTTTTGTCAATTTCTTCCTAAAATACCCCTATTTTATTCTCTCAAATGTGTTTGGTTTTTTATGATTACATATATGTGTATGTATGTATATATGTATGTGTCTATATACAAATATACATACATATATACACAGACACATATACATAGACACACACACACACATATCTGTGAGTGTGTGTGCCTGTCAATATATAAACACACACATATATACATATATGTGTGTGTGTGTGTTTATATGTGTATGTCTATATATATATTGTGTGTGTATTCATATATATGTGTGTAGATATATGTATGTGTGTGTACATATATAAACACACACATGTCTATATATATATATATATATTTGCGTGTGTGTTCATATATATGTGTAGACATATGTATGTGTGCAGGGGCGGACCCAGAAAAATGTCGAAGGGGGGCACAATTGGTGGGAGATTTGGGGGTTCGGGGGCAGCGCCCCCGAATTTTTTTTTTCAAGGAAAGTTTTAAATGCATTAAAAAATAAAAGAATATGAACAAGAAAAAATATATATATCGAAAAAATATATATATAAAAAAAATATTTATGAAATCAAGTGAATATTGATGACATAATAAGATATGCAATTATTTTTACAAACCTCGTCATTTAGAAAGCAATGCTAAGTGCTATTAGAAATACAGCTAAATAAATTATAATGAAGGGTGGACACTCAATAAGTTCAAGTACATATATTTTAAGAGCAAAAATATATTAAACAAAATGCAAATTAATTAGACAAGGAAAAATCCTTTGCAAACCAACAGTATAGAGAATAGGAAGCCTCGCATGGGTAGAGTAGAAGAGAATCTAATAAGGACATAGGGACAAAAATTGGTTTTCGATTTTAGAAAGGAAAAAAAAAACAAAAAACAAAACATTATTTTAATGTGCCCCCCTTAGTGATGTACCTGGCTCCGCCTTTGTGTGTGTGTGTTTAGATACACACATATATATGTATATAGTAAGACCATTACTTCAATTAAAAACCATGTGGAAATGAAAATTCTAAATCAGAGAGGTATGTGGTAGGGGTTGTTAATTCACTTTTACTTGTCATTTTAAACTTATATAAGAGCATTTTAGGAAAATGAGTAAAATTAACTAATTTAACTTCTCTATTTAATCTCTCCAAAATCGGTTAAATATGTCCTATAATTAGAACCGGAGGGAGTACTTCATATTGTGAATTTAGCTTTTTCTGTTATGAATGACTAGGTTTTTAAATTTTGTTGTGAATATAGCATTTCCTGTTGTTAATACAATTAATATAGGGACTTTTTTATATATGACTTTGGGTTGAGACTTTTTTGATATTTTGTATGTTCCTTAGGACCTGAGTGATATTTTCCCAAAAATTTAATAACTTCCTAACATTTTCCCTAAAAAAAACTACATTATAACCATAAAAATAAAGTCAATACAATAATAAATGAATAATAGAGTTACATATTCATATAAAAAATGTAATAAATTATAAATAGGATATGTGAATGATGAGTAGTCAAAATGAAATATTGAAAAGGTCTAGATAAGTTTTTAATTCAATTATTAACATGATAAGCTAAAGAATGTCACAGACATTATTAAAAGGCTAAAAGTTTTTCTAGGGACAATTATTAAAGTCATATTTTTAATATAGATCAGCTTGAAGTTATAAATAATTAAGTTACATTTTTATTTGTGAAAGTTACTATGATCAATTTAAATTTCGATAATTTTTATACTGGATTGAATATTTTTCCTGAGGAATCTGAAAGTTCCATGGTTAAAAGTTTCATATTGTAATTGTTGACACGTTTGCTCAAAATAAAAATAAAAAATAAAAAAAAATAAAAAAGGAAAAGAAACTGTTGACACACGCAGATGCTCCGTGCGGACAGATTCCAGAGTCGGTAAGCGTACGTGTTTCCATTAATGCAGTGCACAGAATAATTCTCTCAATAGTATTATGGCGCAGTTTGGGTGATCTGATTGGCCAACTGGAATTTGCGGGGGCCCCACGTCACAAAAGCAACAGGGAACTAAATTTGGAGGCTTTCTGCGTCAATATTGGGCGTCTCTAGGTTTTGCCGTCCGGATTCCTAAATGGCAAATGTTACTATTTTGCAGTAAAAATCTCGCCATCTCTGGTTTCCCATTGCTATAATATACTATTCGTCACATCCCACTAAGCCCACAGATCCTTCCTCTTTTTAATTTCACTCCCCACTGCCGTAAATCTAACAGAAAAGTCAGCGAAATGATGCCCTAATCGTTGAAATCCACCACTAAGGTGATCATTAGGGCTTAAAAATATCGTGGGTCATGATTGATTTTGTTGATTAGGGATTGAAATTTGGTGCCCTGGTAAAAAAAGGAAGGAAGGAAGGAAGGAATATGGGCTGATTTGGGGTAATTGAACTGTAGGTTCGGTCACATGGGTGCGTGCGCAATCAACGGAGACTAAGGCCAGAGACCGCTTCCAATTTCACAAACAGATGGTTGGAAGGGAACATGCATGCCCACATCAATTGGCCATTTCATCAGTGGCGTACTGTTTACTTACCTTGTTTCTCTTCCTATCTGTCTCCATCTTGTTGAGTTGGTTTTTAATTAATTAACTGTTATTGTCTCTTCCACGTCTCTCCAAATGTTTGTGTTTCTGCTGTCTGTTTCACTGCTACTGTGGCTGTGTGTGTGTGTGAGAGAGAGAGAGAGAGAGAGAGAGAGAGGGGGAAAATGGAAGAGAGGGTGAAGAAGGTTAAAATTATTGATGTAGGGAATATGACACACAAATATGCAGCCCCCACCATGCCCATCTGACAGCACTTATTAGTCTCATACTTGGGAGGCACCATTTCTTGGATCAGATTCTCTTCTTTTTTTACTTGTTTTTTCTTTTTAATTGAGAGTATGAGTAAATGAGTTAATAAAGCTCACTTGATCCATCAAGAGGCTTCATATACTCTCATTCACTGTATATCTCACTCTCTCTCTTCCCTGCCTCTTTTTGTTTTCTACTATAGCAGGGGAATCATCTGTGCATATAATGCAGTGCTGCTGTGTTGTGCATCATATCCCAAAATATCCACACCCTTTTCGATCCCAGAGCCCACATAGTCCCCCGTCATATACTCAAACACTTTTGCTTTACAATTCAAACACTAGGTTGCATTTCCCTTATCACTCCCTGCATGCCAAGCTAGTTTTGGCTCAATCCACACAACACTGATTTTGCTTATACTATTTTTCATATTTTATTATTATGTTGTCTTGTAATTTATAATATGTGAACATAGCTATGTCCCAAAGATTCTAACTCAGTCACACTAAGTAATATAATGAATGTGTGAATATGTTGGGGTGGCCCCATATAGAAGTTTAGTCTAGGATTATAGCCCATCCGCATTACCCGCTCAGGTCATCCATGAGTTTATAAGCTCATCCTTCAAAACGACGTCGTTTTGCGGGATAAGCTTCTAAGTTCATAGATGCGCTGAGCATGTAATGCGGACCGGATTATAGCGGAGGTGTTAGAGATAGCTGGAGGGTTTGTTTTAGCTAGGGGGCAGGTTTGTTCTTATTGGGCAGTGAGTGGGGTGGGACCCTGCATCAGAAATCAGTGGGGCATCTTTCTTGGGTGATGAGCAGCCCCATGGGGTGGTGGTACGCATAGCTGCTTGATCATGGAGGCACATGATCATTTCCCAAAATCTCTGCCTGCATAAGGTGGGTGAGGAGGTGCCTAGGATTGACTCCTGCCTCTTTTCCTTCAACTTTTCCTCTTAATTTATTATTCTGCCTTTCTTCTGACTCCTCATTTTCAGCATATGAAATTTAATCAAATTGTGTGTCTTTTTAGTGGTTTGCTGCTATAGTTTTATGATATTGGAACTTTTTTGACATCAGTATGACTAGATTCAGCACATTTATAAAAGGTTGAAGATAAATATATTAAGCGTTACCAGCTCTTGGATTCGCTGAAACCTATCTTGATGCTCTCACTTGCTCATAAGATTAGCTTTCTAGTGATCAGGGCGTTTTATATATGCCCTTTTAGCTTATATCCCCCCTATTACCCCAAGACTGGCCTCTGGGAGAAATGAACATCATTAAGAACAAATGGCGTCATATGTCCATTGAGAAATGTCAAGGAGTAATGTTTTTGTTTTTGTTTTTCTTTTTATTAAAAAAGAGCCGTTCGTCCTCAGTTTTTTAAAGGGGTGAATTTGTCATCCAAGATGGAAATACCAAGAAATGTGCTGGTTAATATTTCTATATTGGGGTGAATCAATCAATTTCCAATATACGTACATTCAGCTTTTTCATTAAATATCCATTTCCCTACCGAAAGAGGGATGCTGAAGTCATATTCTATTCCAGCACTGATTTAAATGGGACATGAACCAGCTTTAAATTTGGATGGTCATAAATACTGTATTTTATAGTTTATCTACAGGCTATATATACTTATTTTCTTCTCCTCTTGTAGCAGAGGGTGTGTGTGTGTGTGGTCCGGTGGAGAGCAATCAATGAAATAGACGTACTGACTATTTTTCTTCTCAAACTGTTCGTGTATGGGGTCCAACATGTATTATTTGAATGAAGATAACATTAATAATGCTTCACACACACCTTTGAATTGACTTCGCTTTTTTGTTGAGTTGGCCCTAAAGAGCCTATAAATTTGACATGTCGTAACCTAAAATGGTCATGGGAACTTTCCTTTATATATAATTCTATTATACTTTTGCGCTCTGGTTTGGCCGTGTGGGTTTCAAATATAATTTCAAGCGTATGGTACACTTGTCAGCTCCCCAAACACAGTAACCATTAAATTAAAAAATGAAGATTTTCTCATCAGATCCCTTCTCCATTCAAACAGATTACTTTTAGGACTCAGCTGGCTTTGCCTCTAAAGGCTCTGCGCTGCAAAAAGTTACATGAACATAGTGCGGACCACACATAAATCTGACGAGGTAGTACTAGAACAAGGAAGTATAAAGCTAGGGAGGTGCAAAAGGTTTCTCTTAACAGCTGCACCACGAGCTGTAGCTCATAATTGTCCTTGTCCTCTTTTCTTCTCAATAGGACCATCAAAAGGGAAGGTGAAGGAGAATAATTCTAGGGTGAGAACTGAGAACACTTACATAGATAGACAGTATGGTAAGAATCACAAAATCAAATCTTTGATTTACCTGGCAAGCTTTTTTCCGGGTTGATAGACAAATTTATCAAACGATGAAAAATGTGGTACTTGTAACTATCAAAACTTGAAAAAGGAAGGGAAATAGGCACGTGATGTTAGAGAGGATGTCTCAGTAGGCAGGACTTTACAGAGCCAGCTACTTGCCCCACTCGCACAGCTCATCTTCAGACTCCCACAAAGGCTTTATTATTAACCGAAGAGAGGGAAAAAAACAGAGGATCTCATCATTTTCATATTTGCATGTAGAGTCATATGTACCTCAAAAAAGGTTAGGTGCTGCTTGCTGCTTCATCAACTTGAGGTGTTCATGCATATTTTTTAATTGACATTATTTGAGTGTTCTCTTTGTGTCTGTCTTGAGGCTGATTTCCCCTTTTTCTTTCTTATACTCGGCTACCATGCTTGGAAACTTGGGGATTGTGGCATGTGCTGTATCTTGCCAAAATTGACAAAAGGAAATAAGAAAACTGAACCAACCTGGAACCAGAGACCCACACGCATGTCATATCCCACGTGGGACGCATCGCTGCACATGGCTATGAGACATTCTTGTCTAAATCACCAGATTGCTGAACTTTCTTCAGTCTTCTCAGCCAAATCAGAGCAGCCGACCCTGATTGAGCCGTTTTGCTAAAGCTTCAATCTTTTGGCTTCTATCAAATATATACGTATAAGTATCTGTGTGTTTATACTTTTTATATGTACATGTTTATATTATAAAGTGTTTCTCTTATAAGTTACAACACAGGTTCAAACAAGCTAGGTGTTGTCTATTATGTCATCTTCAAGTTTGACCATTTTATTGTGAGGTTGTAGTGAGTGGCTTTGTGCTTCTTACCCAACCATACCCCACCCAAATAAAAGACAGGATAGTAACAGTGAAATTGCTGTGTTCTGCCACATGGGGCTGGCTTTTGCATAAATGGAATTTTAGTGTTTCGTCAGTTTCAATGTTTTGCATCTCTATACATAGGTTAAACATACATAAGCGTGGAATCCTTAAACTCAGTACAAATTCCATATGGCTGCCCCACATAGTCAGTGTTATTTGGTGGTCATGGTCTTGCAAATTGCAAATCAATGCTTTTTCTGACCATGATTGAGAACATGCAATACATGTCTTTAATGGTTTTTTTTTTTTTTTTAAATAGCTCTTGCAACGTCCTGCTTTCTAGATTAAACATCTGGAGGAGGGCTTTTCGTTTCCTTTAAATGGGTCAAAATGATACATAGGAATAAGTCAAGACCACCCATTATAACAATGGAGCATATAACAAAGATTATCTTGTGTTTTACTAAATCAGATATAGGCCGATGGGAATCAGTTAAAATCTTCATTTGAGGGCGTGCAGGAAATTCAATTCAATTCAACCACAAAACAATGTGGGAATGATTATAGTTAGATACGGTTGGATTTTGGGGGGCCAAATATCTGTTGCATCCTCTGTTTAATGGAGACACTCTCTATGATTAGACTGCAATTAGTGAGAGGTCCATATATTACTTTATTATAATTAGCTCTTTGTGAAAGGTATAAACGTCCGAATCAAATCCTAAGAGTCATTACTATATCATTCTGGTTGAAACCCATGAGTTCATTAAAGGTCTTAATCACCCCACCATCTAAATATATGGAACACAAACGCTGGTCAAAGAGTAGCTTTTCTTTTTTACTTTTTCTGAGTGATTCCCGCATATTTGTGATCTTAATTGTGATTATGACCCTCTTTCAAAAATGGGCACTTTCTTGTTCTACAGGCTCCTTTGATGCCGCAACTGAACATATACACCTCTTTGACGTCAGACTCCACCATATAAATAGTAATGAGCTCATGAAAGAAAAAGCATAATGGAAGATTAGGCAGGTACACACACACACACACACATGCTTCCTTAAAGCAAGAATATACACAGACACACGTGCTTACCGTTTTGCCTGATTAGTGACAGTAAGCTGTTAAAAAAAGGTCACAGAATAATTTGTGTTTCATTAATAAGTTGTTTTTGCCCATAATTTTGTGGATGGTTTGTTTACTCGCCTTCTTCCTTGTTCATGGTGATCATTGCTATGGATTTTTCTCTACTTGTGGGTGTTTCTAGTTGCTTTTTCAATATCCCCTTGAATGCAGATGTCCATAGGGCTTTGGCCTGTAGTGGCATGGTTCGAGATTGGAGCTGTGCTTTACTTACATTACTTCATATGCTCATGGTGGTCTTCATCTTCCTTGGCGCGTTCATGCATGGCTACGCTGTATTAGTGGCTGCATGGTGTTCGTTTGTGTGTTGGGCCATTATGTTTTATGGTTTCCGTGTTTTTCTTCCATTCGGCTTTTTATTTATTGCTTTATATATGTTCTTGGGTTTCACGGTTGCATATTTCGGGAGGTTAGCTGTTGAAACTTGTGTGTGTAAAAAAGTCAGAGTCAGAGAATAACTTAGATATGCTTTTTATGTACTATCTTCAATCCTTGATATATTATCCAGTAGTTAAATAAATTACTTTAAAGTATTTATATTTTTTATTTTTATATTAAATTTATTTGTCTGATTTATAAACTACTATATACTCTAATATTATACAACATATACTATGATTAAGTTATTTATTTATCTTCATTAATCTTTAAAAAAAAGTCAATTGAGTCTTATACTAATGATCGAAGGGAGGGAGTATAATAATCATTAAGGTTGAAAATTGAAATGTCAATTTGAAGAGGAATCAATTAACAGTTTTGATTTGGTGCTGCGCATTTGATCAGTTGCTCTTTCACCAACTTGACCCCATCTCTGTAGTCCTCAAATTTGCATTAAAGGTATGAGACCTGCACGCCAATGCAAATGCAATCAAAAAGGTAATTAAGTTCTCAAAGCATCATTATTAATTCTTTTTCTCTAAGTCATTGTCCTCTTTACAGTCTTAGATATTCTATGACCATTTGACTTCAATTGTGTCAAACTGGTTTCATTGCAGGGAGGGACTACAGATGGGATCAATGGTAGTGGGTGAGAGAATGATTGCCAAATCCCTTAAAGCTACGTTTAAATAACATATCTTCTGTAAGGTGGCTTGAAATCAGTTCAATTAATTAGTGATCCCCACATTTTTTGTCAACAAATTTCTTCTTTTTTTACAATTATTTTTTGGATTGGATCTTAAATGACTCCTTGATCATAATAATATGATCAATCATCAAATAGACTGCCCCACAGTTCCCGCCACGCTCACAAAGAAGAGGATATGGTTAAGGTGGTAATGATATTTTAATCTAAGGATTAAATGTGCATTTGCAGAATCTCTAGAGATTTATTGCTCTAGCGCCCCAACCAGGACAATCAACAATCAAATAATGATGATGTTTATGTGTGTCTCTGCATACAACTGGAGAGGCATCAGTTAACACACTAGTGCCTAGCCTAACATTTTTTAAGATTTGTCATTTTTATTGAGTATAAAAGTCAATTAATTACAATTATGCAATTAAATAGACAACACTTTATTGATTTGGCATGAGATAACGTGATGTCCCAGCGTCTATGCTCTATCTGACTTTTCATTTTCTTGAATAGACAACCTAAAGAGTAAAGAGTGGTGTGGGTGGTGCAAAACAATTATTTCATAAAAAGACAAGGCTCAGTCTCAGACATACCTATTGCATTGACTAAAACAATTCCCTATTTATATTCATAAATTTACATTTTTAATTAAAAAAATGGCATTAAAAGATATGATTGTCTGTAGAATTTACATTCAATCTTCATAAATATTACATATTTTATTTTTCTCTTAATTGATGGAGAGACGGAAACAAAAGGAAAATCCATTTGGGCGCCTATACTTTCACTCAATATTTAATTTGGTAACTATGTGTTTTTTTGTTTTAATTAAATCATTAATTTTGCTATATCAACATGGTTAGCTATTATAACTTTGCTTTATTAGCACTGTTAGTCTATGTACATGGGTTAACAATACCAACATATCAAAATTGAATCATTTAATTAGAAGAAAAAAATACACAAGTATTAAATTAAAAATTGAAGAAAAGTATAAGTGCCTGCAAATAAGTTTCTCCCCAAAGAAATACTAATACTTCTCAAGTTAACCTTTGGTGGGAAAAACAAATGGGGATTTCATTCTGTGTGCTTCCGGCTATACATTTTATAGTCAAGGATGTTAGTCCTTGTTGAGCCAAAAGTGACAGCCAAAAATACCAGTAAGTTATTGGTTGAAGTTGTAAAGATCATCATTTCGTAAAGAGGAAAACACAAGTTTGAATCTAGGGAAGCTCTGTTATTATTTTTTAAAAAAAGTGACAGCCGAAATTTGTGTCTGAAATTATTTCTTTTTCTTATATATATATATAAAAGTAAAGTTTAGGTAGGGGTATACACAGTTAACTTACCAGGGTCAAGACACGCCTCCAAGTTCAAATAGTGCTTACAAGGTACTTACAGATCGACAACCAACAAGGCTCTCACATCGACCAGCCGGTATTGAACCTCTTCCTTTTTGGGGTGAAGACCGACGCTTTAGTCAACTGTGTCACTCCTCATTGACTTGTGTCTGAAATTCTGATATGAGGATATTTAATCCATTTAGAAAAAAATTTGAAGAGGCCTTTTGTCCTTCCTTTGGGCCTATTGGAGTTGGAGATTCAGGGCCGTATAGAACTTTTTGGGCTCTTTTGTAAATTTATTATCTTAGGCCCAATTCAGGCAATGTGATTGATATGACTGTAAAATGAGCCATTCCATTTCACTCATTCCTATTTTATTTTATTTTTTGTAGGTTCAACACTATAAAATTAAGAATAAAGTTGCTACTCTATATTATTTGTGGCGTTAAAGAACTATTCAATATATTTGTGTGCATACATATTATCCCTTCAGAAGTATATGTGTGAGTAAATTATCATCATTTCTTTGCTTTTCCGGATTCTGGCTCCATCTGATGCAAACAATGAACCTTGGAACCTCTTGTTTGGGGTTGCAATTTGGAAACTGTGGGAATACAGGAACTTGTGTATTTTTTATAGTTCTTTTGCTAAACCCTGTAATCCTACCGGTGTGATTTTGAGAACTTGGGATAGATATGTTGTAGATCATGACTTTGTTGGGCATGTTGAGAGCTTTCGGATGCCTCAGTGTGTTGAATGGGAGACACCACCATTTGGGTGGTGGAAGTTGAATGTTGATGGTGTCATGGTCTTATCATCTGCTAAGGACGGGTGTGGGGGGCTGCTGCGGGATGGGTAAGGGAAATGGTTTGCTGGTTTTACAAAAGTTGAGGAATGGGTCATATGGGAGGGCCTTCGTTTAGCCAATGATCTTGGGCTTAATCATGTGTTGATTGAATCTGATGATGCTGAGGGAGTGCTTAATATGATAACTGATCCCAATTGTCAATTAGTGAGCCTTACTGTGAGAATCAGAGAATTGATCAGTTCGAATTGGCAAGTTAAATGGAGATTTGTGCCGCATTATGCTAATAAAGTTGCAGATGTTTAATCCCGTGGCCAGCCCTTTGCCGCTTTGTGCGCTGACCCGGGGCGGAGAATTAGTCTCATGACTTCCGACTGTGGGGATACCTTGATTCACATGAAAAAAAAAAAAGTTACAGATGTTTTAGTCAAAATGAGGATTTCTAAGCCAAGTGTCCTTAGAGAGTGTCCTTCTTATTTGAGATATTGGATTGACTAAAAGTGTCTAGATTAATTTCCCTGTAATTTTTCTTCCTTGTAATGTAGGCCTATACCTTTTCTTTTATATCAAAAAAACAAATGACACAAGTAGTTGGATTGCTGATATATGTAAACTAAAAGCCAATAATGGGATCTATTCCCTTCCGTCCTAAATATAAAACATATTTCTTTTGTGGTTATTACGAAAGCAAATTAAATTATTTTGAAATGTTTATATTTGTCATTTTTCTCTAAATTATTTTTCTTAATTTATAAACTGATATACAATTTAAATATACAAAATAAACTATATGATTAAATACTGATTTAACTTCCTTAATCTCTCTAAAAAAGCAAACTCTGTCTTATTTTTAAGACCGAATGAAGTATTTAATTAGGACTGGAAAAGTCAAGAAATTTACAGTGGCACAAACCCAGTAATAATTCTCTTAAAGCTGCATTTTCCAGATATTTTTTACGTTATCAAGTGGAAATATTTCTGGTCTATCCCAAGTCCTTAGAAATAATGTTTGTAAAATTCCAAAACTAAAATCTTCTAGATATAGTTCACTAAAAAAAAAAAATCCTCTAGAGAAGGATATTTTCCCAATATGTCTATTGGTTGCTAGCGTCAATGGCATTGTTGGCTAGAATAAAACTCTTGTATTTCATGCATAAAAACAGAAATACATCTTGCATCCTTTGACAATACACTAAGTCCTAATATTTTTTTTTTTCATCCGGTATCCAGAGCTTCACCCTGACTATTTCGGATACGACCCACGTCGCACACTTAGCTATGACGAGAGAGTATTCCAACGAGGTTTTTCTACATTTATAAGGCTCAAACTTGAGACATTGCTTAAGAGATACAAGCCGCTTATTACTTGTGTTAACCCCATTGGTATGTCCTAATATTTATACATGAACCAAGTCACCAACTCGATACAGCAAGCAAATGGGCCTAGCAGAATTACACACCATGTATCACACACTACTGGGCCCAGGCCCAATAACCCTAAAACTGTACATATATTATTCTAACCGGGATGATTCGAACAGGCGTGTGGCCCTCAGAAATGGTTTAAATCAAAATGAGATTAATTACGGGTTTCATGAAAAAGAATATATATGTGTGTGTGTCAGGTAAAATAATGATATGAGTTTTATTCTGTTTCTGGGAGAAGAAGATAAGATAAGCTAACAGGTTAAAATACCGTGGTATCCGATATACCACTCTGATCGTATTTATAATTTTTTTTAACTAAATCATACATATCAATAAGAGGTAGTTAACTTAATCATTATATGATAAATTTTCAAATTTGCTCTCATTTATGAATGAATATATCTATTTTCATTAGTACTATTAATATGGAGAAAATTGTCACAATCTCATTTATTACCTGAAAGAGGATTTATAAAAATGATCAGATTTTTTGGTCAAAATAGAATTATAAATAAGATCAGAATAGTAGTTACAATATTCACTATAATCTTATCTATTATATGAGTGATTAACGGTAGAATTCTCAACCAGGTCCGATGAATATTAATTTCTTGTGGAAGCAAAACAACAATATACTCCCTCCAACACTAAATATAAAATAGAGTTGACTTTCTTTAGGGATATTAAAAAAGTTAATTAAATTACTTTAAAATATTTATATTTTTCATTTTCTCTCCAAATTATATTCACTCATCTATAAGAGATATTGTTTATTCTCCGAGGGGAAAAAAAAAAAAGCTGGAGACAGCGTGTGTGGAGGCATGTTGGACGGGTGTGATGTCTGGTCATCAGTTTCGCATTGAACGAGTGATCACATAAAAAAATTACTTTTAAAACGAAAAATAAATAAACATAAAATTTGATCTAGGGAATTTTGCTTCTGGTCAAAGTCAAAACCAGTTACCTTTTGACTGACTAATTCCTGGTTTGGTTGCTAGAAGTGGTAAGAGCTACATATATGCTGATTCCACGTTGTTTGGGTGGTTAGTATTTTGGTACAGATCTGTTTTGTTTGACTTCAATTACAAGTTTCTTATTGGTTAATCGTTGTGCACGTTATGAAAGTGGCTAGGCGATCCCCGTACCAGCTGCACTCAATTTGGGTTTTGGGTGGAGCCCCATTTCGAGACCCGAACAAGTAATAGAGTCAGTTTATGGGCCAAGTCACGCCCCGGCCTGATTCAGTCCATACATAACCAACAAAAGTTAGACCTAGTTTTTTTTCGGTTACATAAAAGTTTTGGAGGGGTTCGACATCGGAGAAGCGATTTTACCTAATTCAATTAGATAATTGAATGGTGCTGCGTTTATTGAAAGGGATCATCATAAGCATAAGACTTTAGGCGCACCTGGGGGAAGGACTACCTTTAATATAAGAAATTAATAAACGATACCGATTAATGAGACAAAGAGACGGAATTAACCTAGCCCCGCTATAAGCAACGTGATTGTTACGGATCCAGATAAAGCCCAATCGCAGTAAGGCCCAATCATCGGTAGGCGTATCAGACCCGTCACATCCGTTATCTTGGAATATCCTAACTACCACGGAAATATAGGATCATATCCGTATAAGGATAAGTAGCTCGGATCCTAGGCCGGATATCACGCTAAAACCGCTCCAGGTATATTCTATAAATACCCAGTCAACAACCAAAGGTACACACGCTCTCTAACCCTAGACTTTTCCATACACACCCACCCCTCGGCTAAGAGCCTGATAGTGTACAGTGATCATCTCTCCTTTTGGGTGCCTTCACTATAGGCATTCAAGGGGATACCGAAGATCACATATTAAAGCACCAGCCCATTCGCTTGGCTGGATAACTGTGTTCTACACCAGAACAGTGAAGAATAAATATTCAAATCCCCAGTAGGAGAAGTGCACATATTTAGCATCCCACAGCGCCTTCAATAAAATTGCTTCCAACAAAAAAATACATGTACTTAACAAAAATGTTATCTAAAAAAAAACGTACTTATAAATCGGAGGAAGAAGATGACGAACAGTGAAGAATAAATATTCAAATCCCCAGTAGGAGAAGTGCACATATTTAGCATCCCACAGCGCCTTCAATAAAATTGCTTCCAACAAAAAAATACATGTACTTAACAAAAATGTTATTTTAAAAAAAAACGTACTTATAAATCGGAGGAAGAAGATGACGATGTGTCCAGTGTGTGTGTGTGAGAGAGAGAAAATGGAAATATCTGAAGTAATCCACAGCTTGGAGTGGGACACTCCATGTAGTTGGGTGTTGGGAGAATAACAGGAACCTGCTTGGGTGGGACTCTCCATGTTGTTTGGTTGTGGCGGAATCTCAGTTTTTTTCTTTTGCTCAAGACGGAATCTCAGTTTTAGTTACCTTTTTTTGGCTCAAAAATCTTGGTTTAAGTTACAATACTTCATCCTACTTTAGCCATATATAGTCAAGTCTTCGCCCCCCGCCCGTCAGAGTGACTTTTTTTGAGAGATTAGGGAAGCTAAATTATACTCTATTGTGGGCAGTGGCAGATCTAGGAAATTAATGAAGGGTGGACACTCAACAAGTTCAAGTACATATATTTTAATGACAAAAGTATATTACAATAAAAATAATTACAATGTCATCTTTCTAGGCTTTATTTTTTGGAATTCCATCATAATTGTCTTATTATCAATGCTATCAAATACATATTTTTCAATATAAGGTATTTTTGTATCACATAAAAATTAAATTGGGGAAACTCGAATTTTAAGAGAAAGGCATTTTCGTATTTTCGCATCAGATTTCAAGGGTGGGCACTTACCCCCTTCTCATACACTTAGGTCCGCCTATGCTTGTGGGGAGTTCCTGCTTGAGAATCACATGAAAAAAAAAAGATTGTTTTAGTTGGTCTACCTTATATAAAAAACGACTGTTTGACTAATGAGAATCACAAATGCTTACTCTTGAGACTTGAATTCAAGGTTAGGTCTCGATGGCAAACCCATAAAGGCTAAAGCAAATCACAATTTGCATGATAAGTGCCGGTGGGTTGCCACCAATAAGTATTCTTCATTTGATGACGGTGCGCATTGCTCTATTGTTTAAGTTTAAGGGATACATTGCACCATTTCATAGGTATTTAGTATTTTGAGTTTATTTGTAATCATTGTTGAAATGAAAAGAAATTATTGATTTTGCATGTAAGTGAAATCACGCGCATCACAAATTACATTCAAAATGAAGATCAAAGACAAGGGGGAGTTATTCCTACAGTGATTCTTGGAGTTTACAATGAGTTAGTTCTTATTCTTGAGGATCTAGTCAGAACAAGAAGGTCAGTAAGTTTTAGTCAGTTGTGTATTTATTTTTTGTCTGCCTTATTTTTTCTAAAAATGAATGTCTATTAAGTGTTTGTCAATTTCCATCTTAATAAGTAATTAGTGCGGCGAATGAACTTAGAGTTGTCTTGTTTGGAGAGCTTGTTAGTATAACTGTAGCAAAAATACAGGCTTTGGAGTTCAACATGGGGAATATTTTCTAGTACATGCAGTAACTATAATTATATGTATTACATTAAATATTTTACTATTATGAATCAGTTCATATGTTTTTTTTTTCTTTTTGTAGACGACTCAGACATAACTTCATTCTGTGATGCTACAATAGTGTTTTTGGACCTCCGTTGAGATATATGTGTATTTGTTGATTACTTATGTTTAGTGGAGTCAGTTTTTTTGTTGGTGCTGAATCATATATGTACCAAGGGAAAATTATGATATGATTTTGGTATGTATTTTGTGACCATATATGCTAATTAGGTGGTGAATGATGTATGGTTAAGTAATATTTAAGACAGTTGCATTAAAATTGTTTTGTTTGTGGGTCAAATGTTGTATATGTTGCTGCCACACAACATGCGGGGGGGAGTTGTTGCTTATTATCATGGATAATAGATTCATACGGGTACGGATCATACAAAAATATTATTTACAGGTAGTTTAACTTTTTTTTTTTTTGGGTTATTTAACATTCACAAACCATATAAACAATAGGTTAAAGTCCGGTCTTAATTATAAGAGTAAGTTTTAACTTTTGTCAATTTTTTCCTATAATACCCCTATCTATACTTATTATTATGAGCATTTATATATATGTGTGTACAAACACACACATATATATCTCTCTGTGTGTGTGTGTGTTTATATGTATACATATATACACACACAGATGTGTGTGTGTGTGTGGATAGATTTATATGTATACATATACACACACACATATGTTTATATAGCAAGACCATTATTTCAATTAGAAAGCGTGTGGAAAGGAAAATTGTTCGGAGAGATATGTGGCGGGTTGTAATTCACTTTTACTTATGTCATTTTTAATTTATATAAGGGCATTTTAGGAAAATGAGTAAAATTAGCTATTTTAACTCCTCTCCTTTATCCCCCAAAATCAGTTAAATAGTTCCTGCAATTAAGACCGGAGGGAGTATAATTTTAGTCTTTTAAGTTTTATATAAAGAATACTTTTGGTTTCTTAACTTTATAAAGTATACTTTTGGTCCTAAAATTCTAACACCATTAATATTGCTAACGGAAAGCGCTGACGCAATAAACTTAAGTGATGATTAATAGCATTTAATTACACAAATTTTATATATTCTTTCATTTACCCATTTTTAAATTTAAGGTTAATAGCATTTAATTACACAGTTATCACTTAAGTTTACACTGTTATCACTTGAGTTTATGTTTTCTGTTAGCAAAATTAACGGTGTTAAAATTATGGGAAATAAACTTCTCATGTTGCATGAGAAGAAGAAGAAGATTTCTACACACACATGAAATGGTGGGACCCACATCTTTTAAAAAAAAAAAACTCAAGCAAGGAAATCAAAGTGTCTATGACACAAGGATACACTTCTCCTCTAACATGAGAAGTTTTCCCTAAAATTATAGGAGTAAAATATACTTTATAAAGTTAAGGGATCAAAAGTATACCTCCCGTAAACTCAAAGGACTAAAAGTATACTTTAGCCTAAACAATATGGATAGACTCTGGCTGTTTTTATTAAATCATCATTATTTTATTTTGACCTTTCTTGTTAATCTTTTACCATTTAAATCTTGAAAAACTTGATGAAAAATCAATATTTAAAAAAGATTTAATGTTTCTATTTTATTGCAAAAAAAAAAAAATCTGGGTTACATTATAAAGAAGAGAGAGAGAGAGAAAATATCAGTGGGATCCACTCACTTTTATTTGAGTATGACAAAAAAAATATTTCTGTTGTAAAAACAAAAACATTAAACCCATTTAAAAATTATACTGGTTAGAAAGATCTGTTATATTTTCATACAGATTAGAGAATCCATATTTAAATTTAAGCCTTCAACTGAATAAAATTTTTAAACAGAAACTTTTTATTGATTTTATCACAAATTATTATAGTTTTATTATCCACTCAACGTATGACGTAAAAAAATATCAAAGGATTGTAACAATGGACCGTAATAAATGGCTGCTTCCATCGCGAGCATCCTTATCCCATGCTTCCATCACTACAGAAATATTATAAAATTCAAAATCGTTATCGGCGATTTTAAATAAATATAAAAATGGTCATCATTTAATTTAATAAATTTTTTCTTACTCTTTAATCTTATATATTTTCTTTGTTAAGATTTTGCAACCTCACCTTTTCAATTTTTTTAAATCCAACCCACAAAAATCTCCCCTCCTCCCCTCCCCTCCCCTCCCCTCCAAATCCCTCATACCATACGGAGTAAGATTTTTTCCCCATACTTGTAATCAGATCGTTATTACTGATATAATATTTTCACGCAAAAGACGTAAATAATTACAAATAGAGATATTAAAGAAATCTGAAAATATTATTTTTTGCAAATAATTAACTTATATAAATTATTTTTGACAAAAAAAAAATAAAATAAAATGAGAAATAAATACCATTTAAAATTATAGAAGCTCAAAAAGTCTGTTGACAATTTGAAATGACAAATGGTCTTAAGGTACGAATCAGAGATATTATAAAATTTTCTCACTATTTTTTTTTTAAAAATAAAAATAATAGTCCCTTTTGATGTTTTTGAGATTTTTTTTTTTTTTTGTTGCTAAATTGGGCTAAAGGTGTAGGGTTAACCCTTTGGAGTGACAAATTGAAGATGACCATAGCCCATAGGGCCATTAAAGCCTTTTGTTACACGTGTGTGCAAATAAATATAGGTTAGCATTTATAAAAAAAAAATATATAGGTTAGCATTAAAGGAATTGGCTTAGGGGACGTTTGTTCGCTGCATATCAAACAGCGTCGTTTTGGCGTAACGCGCACACCTGTCCCTATTTATTTTTATTTTTTTTAAAATAAACTCAAGCACTACTAGGTAGTAAAAAGATAATTCGGGATATGGAATGATACTGAAAAAATCCTTCATGATCTTGAAAAATTATTTTAGGATCTTAAAAAATATTTTAGGATATGATCTTGAAAAAATATTTTATGATCTTGAAAAAATTATTTTATGATCTTGAAAAAATACTTCAGATATTGAATGCTATTAAAAATATATATTAGGATATTTTTTCAAAATTTAAAATAATTTTTTAAGATCTTGAATTATTTTTTCAGTATTAGTCAGTATCCTGAAGTATCCTGAAGTATCTTTCAATACCTTGAAATATTTTTCAAGATCCTAAAATAATTTTTCAAGATCATGAAAAAAAAAATTCAGTACCATTCAGTATCCTTAATTATCATTTTACTACTTGACAGTATCTAAGTTTGTTTATATTTTTTTGTTAAAAAAAGGGATAGGTGTGTGCTTGGCACCAAAACAGCGCCGTTTGATACGCAGTGGACAAAGGTCCGCAAAGGACCTAAGCCAACTCGAACATTAAAGGTTTGGACACATGCTATTGATCGTTAGGGTTGTTAATGGAGGGCAACATTGCTATGTTTTGAGACTTCAGGGACAACATTGCTACGTCGAAAACTTCAGGGGTAAAATTGCTCCTGGACGCGTATTTCAGGAAAAAAATTGATACTTAACCCATTTATTAATAAACATAAACTCTTACGAATTTACGATTTGAGTTCACGATCTAAGTTTACATTCTTGTCATATGTTTAGTTAAACTCGTGAGTTTGACAACCTTATTTACATATTATAAATTGCATGGTACGTATAGATGATTAACATAAGTTTTTAATTTGGGATGGGCTTTTCCCTCCTTGAAATTGGCTTATTTACCAACTAAATATAATAATATCAATTGAATAAAATATAAAAATTATATTACTCGTATAATCTAGATATCAGAATTATGTGATTTAATGTAAATGTATCTTAAATGGATAAGATATGAATATTTTGTCCTCTGAAGATCTCTGCCCGTGCCGTGTATATAAAGAGGTTCACTCCATCAGTTGAAAGTTGCAACTCATTTCACAATCATTGAATTTTCCGATTGCCTCTCTCAATCTCTCTCTCTCTCTCTCTCTCTCTCTCTCTCTCTCTCTCTCTCTGCCTTTTCGTTTTGGTGTTGTGACTTGTGCGTGATTCGAGCTCAAATACGGTAAGTTATTCTTCCTCTCATGGTACCTTTTTATCTTTGTGAGTTATTTGGTCGCCTCGTGGGTGTATTTATGATGATGTAATAATAATCTCAAAATATTATAAGGTCACGAGAAAATTGTTATTTTACTGATTAATGGTAGAAACTGTTTTTCCAACCTGATTTATGGTATACATAGTAAGTATGTAAAAGGAGTTCTAACTCTTTGTGTGAATGTGTTTTTCAAACATCAACTCAAATAGAATCTAGTATTTAGGAAATCCCTAAAACCTTTTTTGTTTTTTAAAGCCTGGAAGGGTTGCTCCCTCTTGGGCTTTGGAGAAAATTATAAAGACTCCTCTCTATGATTTTCTGTGGGGTCCACATCTTACATTATTGGAAAAATACCTTTTAGGGCCCAAGTAACCACAAAATTATCAAAAAGAGCTCAAGAAAAGTCACATGTCAAAAAAGATACTAGGACCTTTTCTAGTATTATTTTATAAACGTTTTTTTTTTTGGACTTTTTTTATACCTTTTTAATTATTTGGGCTCTGAAGGGGATTTCCCTGCATTATTCTTTTACCGTTTTTATTTCTTTCTCTTATTATTTTCCCCCGCAAAATCAGGAGAGATACGAGTAGGTTGCGTAAAAGGATTACTTTTTTGTTGTTAGGATTGAATTCAGGGAGGATGGAATAGAAAGAAAAAAAAAAGGAATTTAGAGAGAAAATATATGAGATGAATTAAATAAGTAGTAAAATAATAGAAAAATCTCTAAAAAATAGCATTTGAATTTCAAAATCCAAAATAATTGATTTCTTAAAAAAAAAATGAGTTATCAATTACTTTACTATTTTTATCAATTCCATTATTATTTTTGTCAATAGGATTTTGAAGTTTAAATGATTTTTTTTTTATCATTTTTGCTAAAATAAGTATAGATTTAATATAATATATCTCAAAATCAACGCCTATTTTAATTACAAAAATACAAATTTGTTATTATTGCGAAGGCGTGTCACATCTCATTGATGGGACTGTGAGCACTAGAGTTTGGTAGGCATTGTTGGTGATTTCATCTTGATGTGAACATGAAATAACGAAAACAAAGTGTTAGGAATAACAGCCTCTTGGAATACCAATTTGCTTTCGGCATGATTATACCCGTAATAAATATAGGATTTAAATCCTTTCTGTACTTCTTTTTATATTTTTTTTATAAAAGTCCAAAATTTAAATTAATTTACTTCTTTTTATATGAGTCTTATAAGAGTTGTATGAACATTTAAGATTTTTTTCCCTCATTTTTATCCCTAATTAACTATATGTATTATATTAATTAAAATGTTAGTGATATTTATATTTAAGTTATATATTTATTTTTACTTACCCCTCATAAATAAGGGCATATTTATTATTTTTAACAAATTTTAACCGTTTTCTTAAAGCGCATAATTTAGTAATTGAGCTCTTATAAATAAGATCAGAGAGGGAATATTTAAAGAAAAAAAAATAAAAAGGAATGAAAATAAAAAGTTACCTAATTGTATTCTTAATTATTTTAATCTCTTCCATTATCCCTTTGGTCACCGAGATAGATCTACTCCATTTCACAAGTAGAGTAAATACTCCTTTTTTATCCTAACTTTTTTTTAGAGAAATTAAGGAAGTTAAATTTAATCATGTTGTATATTCTTAAATTATATATTAGTTTATTATTTAAATTAATTAATTTGAAAAAAATACTCTAAAATAATTTAATTATCTTTCTTAATTTCCAATCTTATTTTATAAGATCACAAAGAGTAATAAATAAACAAATAGCAGAAAGATTCACCTGACAAATGTCACATTATAGAGGGTGTGATTGTAATTGGAATGTAGAATTTGGCCATATTTTTCAGCCTCAAATTTTTTTCGTTGACTCAATAAATATTTCATTCATCATGCGCCGGCGACTTAACTGGCGAAGATCCCATTGAATCCGTCGTGTATTTTAAAGGATGCAAGAAAATGAAAATTTGAGGAACATTTAAGGAGCCTTTAGTCCTATTGCAAATTCTTACGTTACTGTTCCATTATTTGACTTTCTCAGTTCGTTAACTCATCTTCTGCTGTAGAACGAGATGGTTTTCCGAAAAGATTTACAATAAATGAGCACTCTGATCTAGGGTTTCTTTCTTTAGTTGACTTCAATTTAGTTTAATTTCTCTCTTCTTTTTTTTCCTTCTCCTTTTTACCCTCGTCTCCTTCTCTACTGTACTGTCATTTTCTGACACTCATCAAGGCCCGTGGGCACGAATAAAGAATCTTTGAGCCCCCAAGAGTTTTCCGAAGCTCGACTTTGAGCTCATCGGGATTTCCTTCACCGAATATAAAGCTTGCTCTTTTGACGGTCTTTGGTTCATTGAATAAGTGGGATTGTAGTTGTCGTTAACTTGGTTGAGGTGCGTGATTGGCAGTGAAAGCTGGTGATGGGGAAGGTGGCAGTGGGAGCAACAATTGTATGTGCTGCGGCGGTTTGCGCGGCGGCGGCGCTACTGGTTCGCCACCGCATGAGGAGCTCCGGGAAGTGGTATCGTGCCATGGCTATACTGAAGGAGTTCGAGGAGAAGTGTGGGACCCCAATTCTAAAGCTTAAGCAGGTTGCTGACGCCATGGACGTTGAGATGCACGCGGGTCTTGCATCTGAAGGTGGGAGCAAGCTCAAGATGTTGATCAGCTATGTCGATAATCTCCCGTCTGGGTTCGTATATTTATCTCCTTCCTCTTTAATTCTCCGAAAATAAAAATGCTTTTTTGATTGCAACGTTTAAATTGGCCTCAAATAAGATAATTTATGCACTAGAGAGGGCTAATTGATTAAAATGCTCAAGGATCAAGCTTCCTTTCGGATTCAAGGGCATTCTATCTAATGCCGATTTCTCTTGCTTTTGCTTACTTATGCTTCTGTTTTCTCCTGTTATATAGATATATTTTTGGGCATCCTTTTTTCATGACCGATCCAGATTTGTGTTCTAATAACTAGACATCTTTTTGAAAACGGAGACTTTCACTTTTTGTGCTTTCTTCCTATTTCTTGGGTTTTATTGATTTAGTTAGTTATATCGACTATTTTGATTAAACTTATGATGGAACTGTGCTAGCTGATTTTGGCTGATCGAATTCTTGTGTCTTTTATTGGATGGCCATATGTAACAATTCTTTTTTCTTTTTTTTAAAAAATTAGTTGTCCTGTAATTCTTTGTCAATCAATCATGATTACCAGATTATGTTGATAGTCACTGACTAGATAGTAGACAATGTAACGCCAAGGAATTTTATATTTTTCACTGTATTGCAAAAAATTTACAGCCAGATTGCAGAAATATGCAACTTGAATGATACAACATTTTATTTCACGGAAGAAATATACAGTTCAGCCATTTGAGCTTGATTTTTTTTTTTTTTTTTAAGTATTGTTCTTTGTTTTGCAAATTCCTCATTTTATCCCTTGTGTACAGGGATGAGAAAGGAATCTTCTATGCTTTGGATCTTGGTGGGACGAATTTTCGTGTCATCCGTGTACAGTTGGGTGGAAGAGAAAAAGGTGTTGCCCACCAAGAGTTTGAAGAAGTTTCAATTCCTCCTCATTTGATGACTGGCTCTTCAGAGGTAAGCCTTTGATGGAAACTGTATCAAAGTAATTTGCATGCAATAACGCCCTCTCTGAAATGCATTAATTCATGTCATTTCAGGCATTGTTTGATTTTATAGCGGAAGCTCTTGCAAAGTTCATTGATTCAGAACCCGAAGCTTTTCATCCACCCCCCGGCAGACAAAGAGAACTGGGTTTTACATTTTCATTCCCAGTGAGGCCAACATCAATCGCATCTGGGAATCTAATTAAGTGGACCAAGGGATTCAATATTGAAGATGTGGTGAGTCTTGTTACCTTGACTCTGCTGTGTTCAACTTTCTTTGTATTACCATTCTTGTTTCGTCATGAAGACTTTATTACATGCATAAGTATTCTCTGTCTGCTAGAGACACCAACAAGGCCATCTTTTTTTGTACTGAATTTCTGGAGTTTAAATACTACTGTGCTAACTTTGTTATGGCAAACATTTGTACTACCTCTGGTCCTAATAGGGGATACTTATGCATAATTTAAAAAAAAAAAAAGAATTTTCTTTTAGGAATCTTGGAAACAGCCTCTCCGATTATGGGGGTAAGACTGTGTACGTTTATTCCTCCCTAGACTCCACCTGATGGGAGCCTTGTGCACTGGGCTGTCCTTTTAATCTTCTCTTCAGTTCTTAGCTCTTACTCCTTGAATATGCTAATATGATTGTTATTCTCTAATGGATACTGTTTGGCTTGTTTATAGGTTGGACAAGATGTGGTGGGAGAACTAACCAAGTCTGTGGAAAAAATTGGCATTGATATGCGGGTCTCAGCTCTAGTGAGTTCTACTTCCATCCTTTAGTTTCGTTGTTTTATAAGTCAGTCTCTGAGGAAAAATTTGGAGTTATGAGTTTTCGTATTTACTATCATTTTTAGAGATTGAATGTCTTAGGTTGGAAACAATACATAACAGGGATTTGATACAGGTTAATGATACTATTGGAACTTTAGCTGGAGGCAGATTCCACAATCCAGATGTCGTTGCAGCTGTGATTCTTGGTACTGGAACAAATGCTGCATATGTAGAGCGTGCGCAAGCTATTCCAAAGTGGCATGGTCCTCTGCCAAAATCAGGGGAGATGGTAAGGATGTTATAAATATTTGTGATTGTAAGATTTCTCATGTGATAGACCTATCTTTACCACCAAACTAAGTGGCAGCTGATGATAAGTTGGTGCTCATTCGAGCACATTACGTTTTAATTATATAGGTTATAAACACAGAGTGGGGTAATTACCGGTCCTCACATCTTCCTCTGACAGAATATGATGAAGATTTAGATGAAGAGAGCCTAAACCCTGGAGAACAGGTAATGATCATTCATCATGAATTTAAATGACAATTGTTCCATCTGTAACACTTCTCCACTATTTTTTATTGCAACACTTCTTCACTATTATTTGCAGGCATTTGAAAAATTAATTTCTGGCATGTACTTGGGGGAAATTGTACGGAGAGTTTTATTGAAGATGGCTGAAGAAGCTGAATTCTTCGGAGATACTGTTCCTCCAAAGTTAAAACAACCTTTCAAACTAAGGTGCGATAATTTATACAAATAAACTTATACATGTACACATCTAAGATGCCATTTGTTTATATTTCTATCTGCCCATTTTGTTGCTGGAGGTGTTTGCTTGTGTATCTACCGGACCAGCTGGTTTTGTTTGGTGCTTTATCCTGCTTATGAGCTGCTGGGGTTTAAGTGTTACGAATGCAACCCTGTTCACCTTATTTCACGTTCCTCTCCTGGAACTTATTGCTAATAGAGGGCTTGATCATTGACACATCTGCTCAGCATTTTGTTTGTTTTGAGATGTGTTGTTGCAGTACCGTATTAAGGATCGTTGCCTCTTTGAGGTTGTGATTGGTGGTTGGTAGGGACATAGAGAATTGAGGAGGGTGAAAATATGGAATTATGTATAGGTTTTACAGTTCTATTTTATGCTTTGTAAAAAATTTGGGAAATGTGCTGTGGATAAGCTGTTTTCATCCCTCTTGTTACAAGTAAAAAATAACGAGGGAATGAATATGTTTTATTCTGGTAAGAAGTAATTCATTATTGAGAACAACTTTAAGCAGAGGATCATTGCCTCTTTAAATTTTGTTGGGATTGTTGATATTACTAATTTTATCTCATTCTCCACCCTAATTTGGAGATATTGTAATAGTCCTAGTGACAGCAACCCCATTTTCATTTCTTCCTTATATTTCTGGAAAATTGAGTCATTACAGTTTCATTCCTACCAAATGCTGCTGCATCACTTTTTTATTTAATGAAATGTAACTGTGGGGCCGTGTTATTTTAGACCTTTTGAAGAAAAGAGAAGGGGGTTTGTTCCAGCATAGTTGTACAAAATGACAAGATATTTGGTAGAAACTTGCTTTTGTAAGCTAATTAAAATCGTGGCTGGTCATAGTTGCACTTTTTACATTTTAGCTATCCTGTTTCGAATAGTATAAAACACATTGCTGCTTTATTGCATGCTTAAGCTTCTGAGTTTTTTCATTTATTTGTTTTGGGATGTATAGGACACCTGACATTTCTGCCATGCATCACGATACGTCTCCAGATCTGAAAGTAGTTGGAAACAAATTGAAGGACGTATTAGAGGTATGCATGATCTAATTTCATACTTAACGTGGAGGTTTTCTACTCTCACTTGGCACATACCATCTGATTCATTTATTTAGGAAGCAACTTTTTCCCTTGAGAAGTGGAGAAAGCTTAGTTGTTGTTTTTTTTTTGGGTCAGGTTTCTAATACATCCCTTAAGACAAGGAAGATTGTTGTTGAAGTCTGTGACATTGTGGTCACTCGTGGGGCCCGCCTTTCTGCTGCCGGCATTCTAGGCATCCTCAAGAAAATAGGGAGGGACACGGTCAAGGTCGGGGAGAAGCAGAAGACAGTGATAGCATTAGACGGAGGATTGTTCGAACACTACACTAAATTCAGAAGTTGCTTGGAGAGTACGATGAATGAGCTGTTGGGAGACGAAGTAGCAGAGACCATTGTCATTGAGCATTCAAATGATGGTTCTGGCATTGGAGCAGCACTGCTTGCAGCTTCTCATTCCCAGTATTTGGGACTTGATGAGTCCTGAAAATGTGATTAATTATGCCTCCGTCAAGATGTGTAATATGTTCATTGTTTTCTAGCATAAACCAAGTAGTTTCAACAGAGGTTTTAACCATGGGATTTTTATGGTGGAGTCCTCTCGGAAAGTTTAATGTAAGACTCTGTTTATTCTTACTGCAACTTGTAGAAGTGGCTGCCTTATGTTTTGGTTGCAGAAATAAAAAATGGGAGATGTAAACTAAACTTTTGAGGAGTGACATTATCTGGAATGTAATTTGTTTCAGTGTTAAGCATCCAAGAGTTGTCTCAGTGAAGAGTTTTGTGGTTTGTCGGCCAAGTTCAATGAGTTGATTTTCCCCTTTTAATTTCATGCAACAACGCTTTATAATCGGATTATCTTTGAGAAACTCTGTGGATGACTGCAGTATGCCTTTCTCAAACATGAGAAAATCTGTATCTGAATAATTTATCTTAAAATGGAGAACTCTCTAATGGTATATGTATTTGACAATATTGAAAAGGCAAAGTTACGAACAAATTAAAATATTTAGTTTTAATAATTGAGTAAATACCCTTTTTGGTCCCTGAAATAACACGCGCTACCCATTTTGGTCCCTGAGTAAAAAAAATGTCATTTTTAGTCCTTAAACAGTAAAAAAAAGGTCTCTTTTAGTCCTTTTAGTCATTTTTTGTGGGCATTTTAATCCCTCACAAATTCCCAAAAAACCCTTTTTAATCCCTAAAAATGACCGAAAATGACATTTTTTTTACTCAGGGACCAAAATGGGTAGAGCGTGTTTTTCTAGGGACCCAAAATGATATTTACTCTTAATAATTTTATCATGTATAGAAGTGTCATTGTCACGGAAGCTTGACAGGTCTAATTCATAATGACTTTTTTGCCGGATAATTCATAAAAGTTTCATCACTAATATGAGAATTATATAAACTCTCGAAATTTAACTTAGTCAAAACTTTTTTCCAAAAGGCGAAGGATGGCCATGGGATAGTATCTATGTTCTATTGGATTTTAGGATCTAAATCCCATGGGTTATGAATAAGAAGTCCCATTGGTTAGCCACCGCCGGTCGCATTGTTTCACGGTTGCGTCAGTTCACCAATGGGTATCCATCTGATCATTTCCATCATCTATAAATAGGATGGGTTAGTAAAAAAAAAAGAGAGAAAAACTAGATTTAGAATTAATCTCAAACATTCCTCTCTGCATATATATTACATTCTGTAGACATAGTCTGTGCGATTCTGAAAGCAGATTCGTTGGATTCGCTTGGGCTTCAGATTGAGAGAGTCATCATTCTGAAGACGAAAAATCCGCTCTATTTTGGGAGGCAATTGCTCAGCAACCTTCAGCATCCGTATTAAGAAGCAAAATTGTCTTAAAGAAACAACGTACGTTGGGTCCGGATTTCTTCATAGTTCATTACCATATTCGGCAATCTTGTGAGTTTTTACTGGTTTTTCTATATGTACAGAAGTATTGTATGTTTACAAGATTATGCATATTAATTACACAAATTCTTATTTTAGTGATATTGCTATCTTAAAAGGATTTTCACCAACATGTTCTACCTCTGGTTGGTTAACAGAGTTCAAAAGTATATGTAACAACTAGCTCACTATCTAATATTAATAATAAAAAAAAAAAAAAAACTAGCTTACTATCGATATTTGTATTGTTTTGGGGGCGTCATTATTTTCAAAGGAGCTGAGAGAGGAGATTTTCAAACTTTATAAGATGTCTTTTGTTTTCTTCTCCATCCAATAGATAATTTTAATATAAATGATTTAAGGGGACGTTTTAGAAAAGCTAATAAACATTTTTAACATATAATTAATTAATTTTTTTAATCTACCTAAATTAATTAACTTTATAGCAAAGATAGTATTTTAAAGACATATCATATGAGGTCCAAAATGGCCTTTTTTTTAAAAAAAAAAATGGTACTCCTCCTGTCCTAATTATAAGACATATTTAACCGATTTTGAGGAGATTAAGGAAAGAAGTTAAATTAGTTAATTTTACTCATTTTCCTAAAATGTCCTTATATAAATTTAAAATGACCTAAGTAAAAGTAAATCAATACCTCCTACTACATGCCTCTCCACACACAAATATACATATATGTACACGCACACAGTACACACACCCACATCTATATATATATATGTGTGTGTGTGTGTCTATATATATTTGTGTGCGCACACACACATATATATATGTTTGTGTATAGACACACACACACAAAATATATGTGTGTAGACACACATATATACATACATACATTTATGTAGATACACACATATATGTGCGCGCACACACACACACAAAATATATGTGTGTAGACACACATATATACATACATACATTTATGTAGATACACACATATATGTGCGCGCACACACACACACAAAATATATGTGTAGACACACACATATATGCATACATACATATATGTAGATACACACATATATGTGCACACACATACACACAAAATATATGTGTGTAGATGTGTGTGTGTGTCTATAGTGTCTATAGATATTTGTGTGTAGACACACACATATATACATATACATAGACACACACATATATATCTAAAAATTTCGTTGACTGGAAGAGTATACACGTCCACATACATATACTCACAAAAAATCAAACACACTTGAGAGAATAAAATAAGGGTGTTTTAGGAAAAAATTGACAATTATTAGAATGTTGTCCTATAATTAGGACCAAAACCAACTCTCAAATGTTGTCTTATAATTAGGACCGGAGGGAGTATGAAAAAATAGCTTTTCATTTTTTAGTCTAAACTCTAAAAAAGAAAATAGTTTTTCATTTAGGAAAAAGGGCCTTTTCGGCCAATAGAAAACGATACATTATATGGTTGTAAAAAGGATAAATAGTATAGTATATAATATGAAAAATCACGGCACTTTTGATAATTTAAACTGTTTTCCAGATGAATATAAACAATTTCAATGACTTCAAAGAATCTATAATATTCCATCTGGTCTTAATTATAAGAGCTAGTTGACTTTTTTGGAAAGATTAAAGAAGCTAATTAAATTAGTTTAGAGTATTTTTATTTTTTTCTTCAAACTAAATTGTTTGACCAATAAACTAATATATAATCTAAGAAAATATAACATATGAAATGATTAAGTAACTTATTTAGTTTCCTTAATCTCTCTAAAAAAAGTCAACTAATTCTTATAATTAGGATCGGAAATAATAATAAATTATATGTAGCTCTTGTAGACCAAAAATTATATATGCCTCTTGAGAATTTCGTCGAGATTAAATAAATTTTCCAGACTTTTTAAAATAAAAGAGACCCTCTTGTGTCGTTGTGTTCCCGGGTACGGCCCTAATGCTCCCGGTCTCGGCTCAGGCTTCAGGAAGGCGACGACTTATCAGTGGACAGTGGATAAGATACTTCCATGGTAGCTCCCTAACTCCCCAACTCCTATTTCAGGTATACTTATAGTTCAATTCTCCTTATACCTATCTTTTATCGGCTTTAATCTCAAGAACCAAGATACAGTTTCTTTGTTGTATAAAATGTATACCAACCTGACCAGAGCTCAGGGTTTTCCCCGGGTTGCTAAGATTTCTCCGGGGTCCAAATGCTTCCAATCATCTCACGATTTAAAGACCCAATGTTTACCATTTTGCTCTGCTCCAAAACCCTCTCAAAACCCTATGCTAAAGAATCCCAATTATTATTCACGAAAGGCCAGGAATAAAATTGGAAGCTTCTGTTTGATGAATCCTGTGAAGTATTCAACTGAGTTGCTACTGCAAGGGACCTTGGAAATGGGAAAACTAGTAAGTTACAGGCATGACTCGTATGGGTTGCTGCTAAAAATTTCTGGACGTTATTGCCTTCCGTTAAGGCCGAGAAGTTTTTCAAGTTCTTACGCTGGAAAGGTTAACGAAAGGATTAGTGTGGTAAGAGCTGGAAAAGAACTTCCTTGGTTAGCATCAAATGAAGTTAGGGAAAATAGAGAACAGGGGAAGACAAAAATGATAAACATTAGGGGCTCCAATCATGAAGAATTAGCAAAGAAGGAAAAGAAATTCAGTAACAGTTCTTCTGGGGAGGAATCACTGAAGAGTTCAGGGAAGTTAAATTACAGGTCCTCTTGGGGAGAATCAATTCAAAGGTTAGAGAATTCGACAATTCCTGAATCTGGACATTCTGCAAAAGGTGATATTTCTGCTGCTGCAATTAAAGAGAGTGGGAACGAGTCAATTAAGATGGTGGGAGAACAGAGAAGTGATTATGGTGGCAGGCATGGGAAGTTTGATGATGATGATGAAATAGAGGAGGCTATTGACGACCCAAGGTGGGATAACATAAAAAATAGATTCAAGGGGTTAGTGGGAGGAAGAGCTGGATCAGAGAGACCTGAGCTTCGGAGATGGAATAAGCAGGATAATTGGGGAAGAAAGACATGGAAAGAGGCCACACAATCAACTGTGCCTAAGATTGTTGGTGAGGGAATCTATGGAGTTGGACCAGTTTTGGCTGCATTATCAGCTGGAAGAAGGGAATTCTATGCATTGTACGTGCAAGAAGGACTGGACTTGAGTAGCAACAACAGGAAGAAGAAGGACAAGAAAGGATTTGAGAGACTTCTGAAGATTGCTGAGAAGATTGGCTTAAGTGTTAAAGAATTATCCAAACATGACCTTAACATGGTTGTTGATAACCGCCCTCATCAAGGTTTAGTGTTAGATGCTTCACCACTAGAGATGGTAAAAATTAAAGAATTGGATCCTATTTCTATTGAGGAAGGGAGAGGTTGCCTTTGGGTTGCCTTGGACGAGGTTACTGATCCTCAAAATCTGGGGGCAATAATTAGGTCTGCTTATTATTTTGGAGCTTTTGGGATAGTGTTGTGTGCAAAAAATTCTGCCCCTTTGAGTGGTGTTGTAAGCAAAGCAAGCGCGGGCTCGCTTGAATTAATGGAGCTCAGATATTGCAAGAACATGATGCAGTTTCTAGTGTCTTCATCTGAAAACGGTTGGCGAGTTCTAGGAGGCTCTGTGTCCTCAAAGGCTGTCTCCTTGGATGAGATTGTTCCTGGTCCGCCTACTATTCTTGTTTTGGGCAGTGAGGGCACAGGTTTGAGACCTTTGGTTGAGAAATCATGTACTCATTTAGTTAGGATTCCTGGGAATATTCCTGTTGACTTGACTGCTAGTGAATTAGATGGTGAAACTACTGGTTTGAATAATGGTGAGATTTCTGGTAGAGAGTTCCAATCATTTTTAGCTGTGGAAAGCCTGAATGTTAGTGTTGCAGCAGGAGTGCTTCTTCATCATTTAATTGGGAAAAAGTTAGGAGCTTCATTGCCTAATGTGTGTAGTCAGAGTGATGCACATGAATGAGACTTGAAGATCACTGAGTTTGATTGTGCTACTCTGAGTTTCTCTTGGTGAAGCCTTGTTCATTTCTTTGATCATGTATACGTGTTACATGCATAATTTCTCAGTGAGAATTATTTCTAAGGATCAAATTCATAAATCTTTTAAATTTAAGGATCACTAACAATAAATCTCGTTCCACTCATCAATCTGTGTTGTTTGAATGGTGAATGTTGTTAGATATATTTTTAGTTGTATATGTGAATGATAAATACTCGTAGTTCAACTGATAAATCTGTGTTAGTTCATACTCATGAGTCATGACTGTCTAGTTTACATGCATGGGAACACTATGTAACCTGTTTTGTTTTTCTTGAAGCTTTCACTTCATGAAAAGAAAAAAATAGTTACAGCTTTCACTGTTTAAAAAAAGGGTTAAGGTGCAAAAATAGACAAATGCTTTTCTCAAAAGAGCGTCCAGTGGCAAATACTTTTTTTTGGCGCAAAAGTAGACACGTGGTTACAAAGTGGAGCAAAATTAGCGTTTGACCGTTAGTTGACTTTTTGTGCGAAAATGATGATGTGGATGAGGACGTGGATGATGACGTGGATGTTGATGGTCTGGGTTGTTATAAATTACGGTTTAGCCCCGGACACATTTCGGATAATTTCAAGTTAGTCCCTCCATGAACTTTTAAAAGTTTCAAGTTAGTCCCTCCGAACTTTTACAAATTTCATTTCAATCCTCGGTCAAATTTCATTTCAATCCACTGGTCAAAAGCATTTTGACCTTCTTCTTCCCAACGATGAACCGAGCACCCCACCTCCGCGATACATTCTTCCTTCTTCTTCCCAGTGATGAACCGAGCCCCCGCCTCCGCGATACATTCTTCCTTCTTCTTCCCGGCGATGAACCGAGCCCCCGCCTCCGCGATACATTCTTCCTTCTTCTTCCCAGTGATGAACCAGAGCCCCCACCTCCGCGATACATTCTTCCTTCTTCTTCCCAGGTGATGAACCAGAGCCCCCACCTCCGCGATACATTCTTCCTTCTTCTTCCCAGCCGATGAACGAGCCCCCCGCCTCCGCGATACATTCTTCCTTCTTCTTCCCAGTGATGAACGAGCCCCCACCTCCGCGATACATTCTTCTTCCCGGATCGCGGAGCGAACCACGCCCCCACCTCTACGATCCGGACCGCCACCCCCAATCTCGATCCGAAACCCCCACCTCCTCGATCCGGACCTCCTCGATCTTCCTTCTCTTCTTTTGCCTCGCCTTGTTTTCTTTCTCGCAAGCGGGCTTATCGGCCCTTTGATTTATTGTTTTATCGATGCACTTATAGTTTAATGGGATTTTCTTGCATAATCGTTGGAAGCCATAATCGTTAAGGATTTTCTTGATTCGTTACGGGATTCTTTGATCTGTATTATTGCTTTTGAGTTTTAGGAATTTGATGAAATGAGTGTATCGATTGTTCGGGATTTTCTTGCATAATCGTTGGAAGCCATAATCGTTAGGGATTTTCTTGATTCGTTAAGGATTGTTTGATCTGTATTATTGCGTTTGAGTTTTAGGAATTTGATGAAATGAGTGTATCGGTGTTACGGGATGTTGATCGTATTATTGCGTTTGATTCGTTAAGGATTCTTCGAAGTTTTGAAGGAAGGAAGGAAGAAAGGAAGAAAGGAAGGTGTGGATTTTTTTTAATTTCTTCTTTCTTTTTTTTAGCCAAGTAGGATAAAAATTCTTGAGTCGGCATCCATGTTAATGATTTTGGTCAAACTAACGATCAACTAACGGTCCATGTCTACTTTTGCTCCACTTTTGTAACCACATAGTTACTTTTGCGCCTAAAAAAAGTATTTGCTACTGGGCGCTCTTTTGACAAAAATACATGTCTATTTTTGCACCTTAACCCTTAAAAAAATTTATTTAATAATAATGACTGTATTTTCACTGAAAATTAGAAAAGAAAGTGTTGCTTAAAATGACACGATGTTTTTCTGCGGCCTCAGCCTTGCTGATGTTTTAGTTTATTAGAACTCGCGGAGCCATGCTTGAGTACTTGACATCGCATAAGGTCGTAGTAACATTTGAGGGTGAGCACTGCGTCTCTTTATGGGGCTCTAGTGCCTTATTTTTGTGTGGCACAACAGATACCGTTTACTTATTGCCATGACTTAGGACTTGGTTTACATTGTTTTTTGGGATTATGTTAGTTATTATTGTTATACTGTATAAGGTTTTTTGGTTAAATTAATGTTTTCAACTATGTAATGACATTGCCTTAGTTACAGTTGAGAATATTAAGGATGCGGGGTTCACATTCCATGCTTCTCCCTCTCCGCTTCTTACATGCTCATCCCTCTCTCTCTCTCTCTCTCTATATATATATATATAATTTAGATTAAACTAAATACTGCATCCTGAATTTCTTTTGCACCTAGTATCTTAAATTAATTAATTTTTAGCCCTGCATTTAGAAATATTTTTCATGTAACACCAGTATTCTGAAAATTAATTAATTTGAGATACTGAGTAAAATTTCAAGATGCAATGTATAATTTAATCTCTCTCTCTCTCTCTCTCTCTCTCTCTATATATATATATATATATATATATATATATATATATATATATATATATATATATATATATATATATATATATAAATGCTCCCATCCCTCTAATTAAATGGATGAGCATGTAAGGAGGAAACATGAAATGTGAACCCAAGGATGTGACAAATGAATTTTACTCCCTAAATATAGGATAAAGTTTGTAGTGTAAATTGCACTACAAACTTTATTTTATATTTAGAACCGGAGGTAGTAGTTGGATGTGATTGATGTAAAGGGGGTAGAGCCGGGAAATCGGGCTGAGCCCATCGGGCCGGCCCATTTAAGCTCTGGCCCATCAAGGGCCGGGCTTGAAAAATGGACGAGATATTTGAAATTAGCCTTGGAAGGCCTCGTGCCAGCCCTGCACTGCAGACCTTTTACACTGTAGTTTTTTTCTTCTTCTCTTTTTTAATTTATATATATTTTGTATTTGTTATAGAGTTATTTATCCATTTAACTACAAATACATAATAACTATACTCTAATTTTATGATTTGGTTTATTATTTGTTGCAAATAAAGATTATGGATGTATTCATGATGCGAGAGAAGAAATTTATGATATTCTTACTCATGAGCTAGAGGCTACTATTCAAAATGAAGAACAATCAAATGTTGTTGAAATTGATGATTGTGGTGAAGATGACGACAATAATAGTCATCGTACTAATGTCGCTTAGTGGTATGCTTCTTATGTTTTATGTGAGTCATTTATGAACATAGTTTGCTTTTGATTATGAATTAGTGACAGTGCTTATTTGTTGGATGATTCATGTTGTAATTTACTAATTATATTTCTTTAAAAAATGGAGGAAAAATACTTAAAATTTGAATAGTAATTTTCGGGCCCTGGTCCTGGTGCTCTCGGGCCGGGCTTTGAAAAACATATGTTTTTCTTACCTCAGCCCTGGAGGGTCGGGCCAGCCCTGATTCCTGACTCTAAAAGGGGGTTTGTGGATCTAACAAATTGTTGGTTGAGATGGTAAATGACATCATCCCTAAGAAGAGAATAACACAAGTTTGAATCTCGAGAAACACAATTATTGGAAAAGACGGAAACCCTTTACACTCTAAGCTATGAAAGGAAAAACTTTTGACTAGATTAAAAAAGAGAAGTAGGCTTGTTCATTGTTCATTTTACTTTTGCTTCAAAAGAGTTAGGTCCATTCATATAGTTAACCATAGAATATATCATATATCATCTAATCATATGATATGTTAGTTTATAAGTCGGACAAATTAATTTGATATAAAAAATATGAATATGGATACTTTAAAGATTTTATTTAGCTTCTTCAATATTTTTTAAAAAAAGTCAATTGGATCTCATTACAATCACGATATAGGATGTTTTACAAAGCTGGAACTTACTTTCTTATGTGTTCTTTTTTTTTTATACAAATTTTTTAAGAAAGGGGTTGGGCTCACCCACAATTCAAGAGCAGGGCGAAGTTTTCCTTCCTCCGATGTGATATCAATGTTGGGTAAAACGAGTCATCTATTACCCTCAGGCGTTTACCTAGGTACCCAAGAGTTAGGATGTCTCCCCCAACGCCTTGACCAATTCCAGGATCGAACCCCCTCCCTTTGGTGAGAGTGTCCGACTCTTTTACCAATTGAACTCAAAGACGTACATGAGGCTGTTAACGTTACTATTTTTTAGGAATATGCACACATATTTCTAGGCCTTTATACATTGCAAGATGTCTCTAATTGTTTTACAAAATAGTAAAAAAGAAAAATAACCATTTTTCATCCTCTTAATTCCTAGTCTATATTAGTAATATATGGGAATAACATATCTGCATTTACTACAAAAAAATACATATGCAGTAATTCTGAAATAGCCTAAAACAACACAGTTTTATATTTCCCCCCTCTTTATATCTGATTTTGCATGGCGGTGGACCTATTTAAGATATAAAGAGCGCAAAATTATAAAGAGCGTCTAAGACACCACTCCCTGGACGGCACCCACTCGTTGGAACACCAGAGTCGTTGATGGGTCTAAGACAAAAGGGAGTGAGAAGCAAACAGAGCCCTCCCGATTTAGCTCGTCCAAGAAGATGGTCTTGGGAAACAGGGGGGAATGATGGAGATAAAACCTCGTCTCTGATGGTGTTTAAGCCTGTGAATTTGGACTTTGATCAGTGTATGCCGGTGAAAGAACCAAGAAACTCGGCGACCTGTTTTGAGCAGTTCTTAGAATTCCACAACCAGACATCCACCGCCACGCAGAATCGGATATAAAGAGGAGGGAAAAAAGAAGAAGAAACTATGTCGTTTCAAGCTATTTCAGGCTTGCTGCAGATGGATTTTTATGCAGTAAATGTAGATATGTTATTCCCGTAATATATATTTATATATGTTACGGATTTATATAAGGCCCATTAGCGATGCGGCCCAATAACAGGGGGATCTATCATGATCGCCAACAGATTAGATAAGATCATAACCAACCTACAATCTAGGAGATAATCAAGGGGAATCTCTGCACCAAATCAAGACCCCTAACCTTAAGGTAACCTCTATATATAGATGGTTAACCTAACAGGTACGGATGATCTATCTCTACGCTCTCTCTCAATTGCATATACTGCACACAGAGCACACACCCCACGCCCTTTGGCTAATAGCCATCCAGTATCCTCGAACTACGTGGACTTTGATCCCTCTTCAGGGTACGTAGGCCCTAGGAATCGCTCCTAGGTCAAGTCCCAATCAACATCAACATCCTAGCCCCTCAGGGCTAGACAATCTGTGTTCTACACCAGAACAGTGGCGCCGACCTTGGGGAACGATAAATTTCGATTCCCATGATGACCAAAGATGGTCAACAATTCCAATTCCTAAATGCCAGACAAACAATCAGGGAGTTCGACAGTTAGGGTTCGTGGTGATTTAACAATTTCATGCTGACTGTTCATCAAATCTCTAAATTCAAAAATTTCAGAAGCTGATAGGGATTCGATTTCGGTACAAGAGATGCTCAATGATTTCAGTTCCGATCAACACTTGAAAAAGGAACGCAGGAATTCGAATTTTTCCCATCCAAGAGAACTCTGGTTTCCCTAATAGGTACTTCTTTGTCAAATATTTCAAATACCTTTTAGAAAAATTGTTGTGGGAAGCAACGAGGATTTCGCTCTTTTCACGAGTGACGGTGACTGAATCACCGAGGGCACCGGCCTTGCCACCGACTTTAATCCTCTCCTGAAGGAACTTCTCCAGCGAGTTGCTCCCCCGCGGAAATACGAAAACCGAGGAACTACTGCCAGCAAAACCACCGACACCGTCAAAGATCCCATCGTCTCTGAAATTCTCGATGGAGTCTTTGCATGGTATCTGAGGCACTAATTATTTCAGCTTGATTCTCGGATTTCCCTTCACCACCTGACGCAAGCATCGCCTGGAAACCGGTAGAGAAGATCCCGATCTGAGTTCCCGTGGTGATCTGGTGGGCCGGCGACGGACGAAGACGGAGGTTGAAGGTCGTGAAGAACTTCGTTCCTCTTCCGGTTCGCGGCGTGCAGCTCCTGAATCTGACCTAATTTAAGAAACCTGGTCAAAGCCAAGTTTGACCAGGGACCTTTCTGCAAAGTTAAAAAGTTTCACACAGGGACCTAAACGAAAATCTAAAAAGGTTTCATCAAAGGACTTAAGTGCAAATCTTAAAAGGTTTTGCATAGGGACCTAAGCGCAAACCTTGAAAGGTTTCATAAAGAGACCTAAACGAAATCTCAAGTGGGTTTCATAAAGGGACTTAAAAGAAAATCTCAAAAGGTTTCATAAAAAGGACCTAAACGAAAATCTCAAAAGGTTTCGTACAGGGACTTAAGTGAAAATCTCAAGTGGGTTTTAACTGGTAGCACCAGGTGGTCGTCACTAGTGGTGGCAGAGATAGTAATCTTCAGAGTTTGAAGGGTGCCGAGATACATGGCACCGAGATTCGGGATCATAGTTTGAGTGATCTGGTTGGAGGCCGAGCATAGTGAGACGCCTCACTATATTTAAATTCGGACAAGATCTTTGGGATGCTTCATTATTGTCCAATGTCGAAGTAGGGGTTTCTTGATTCTAAAAGGCCGGGATACCTCATTTTGACCAGATATACGGCCAGGTACAGTCTTTGGGAGACCATGTTTATTTAATTCTATCCAAGATGAGAAGCCGTCGAGTATCCCAACGAGTTTTTATTATAATGAAGCAGAACACGTGGACTGCGTCTGATGGGTTCTCATTATAGAACCTATCTCCATCGGCCACCGCCATGGATTTTGGAACATTGGTGCATCTTCCATGCTTCACATGCCGGGATATTCAAACCAGGATCAAATGTTGGAATGCATCAGCACCCAATACCGGATGAGTTAACCGGCTTCGTCTTGAAGTGGTTAAATACCGAAGCACCAACGGAGGTTCTTCATTCATATAGCCGAGATGCCGAGATAATCTGAGAGGCCGAGATTGCGAGAGATGACGAGGTACCATGTATGCCTTCATTACGAGGTGCAGAGATAAGGACTCCGAGAAAGAGTACATCCAGAGTTTAGAGATCTTTGAGGTATCCAAGCTGTTCCAACTCTTATCAGAATATACGGGTGGAAAGTTTGCTGGGATGAGACTCAAATGGTGGAGCGCTATGTATGTCGAGATGCTTGACATGCCGAGACTCATTCCTGCCGCGGTTATGCTTTACGGCTTTAAATGCCTTAACTTTAATCGTGGTTGCTTGGGTTGTTCGAGTTTCTTGGTTTGTCAGAGTTTCTTGGTCTATTCGAGTTTCTTGGTACGTGCGAGACTCCCCACCACTCAAATTCTTCATCTCCGAGATTGAGGATGGAATGAGAGAAACCGAGTTCCATTATGATTGGAAGATCCAAGAACCCGAGATGGAGAATTCGTGCTTCCTCAAGGCCGTGATACCCCGAATCTGATGCGTTGACGGGATGCCTTAATATATTTCAATCCTTCAAATGTGGGTGGCCGAGGTCTAATGCCACAGTCCAAGATGCCGAGATGCTTCTAAAGCAGGACCATGGACAACAATTCGGATGCCAATTCTTCGAATTTGCAATGTTAATAGTGGAACACCCGAGAAATTGAAGAAGGAAGGTGGCGTCACCTCGAAATCGTTCACAGCGTGGAATGCTCCTGTTGAGTTGCACGGTCTATGTATATTTGCAATTGTTTAAGTCTTTGGGAACCGTGAATGGATTTCTAAAATGGGCACTACTCATCTGGCGAAAATTCTTCCTGCTATGGCTGTTCTCTTATTGAGGAAAGTGCAGCTCAAATCAGAGGATTGAACTCCCGAAATGAGTTTAAACAATATGGATTTTGGCAATGAATACATGCTTCCACCCCATGATTGAAATTGGCGATTCATGGATTTCAATGAAGTTACACAGGTCACAACATCAACTGTTTCTATTATTTTCCAAGGCTCTAATGCACGGTGGTGTTATATTTCTCTTCTTTTCTGCTTCATATTGAAGAGAATATAACAAAACCATATTGCAATTAAGTTGAATGTAAAGTTCCAATTAAATAGAAGGGAAGTTGCCATATATACCTTCAGCTCCATTCTTGAAGTCAAATTGCGAATGTAAGTTCCAATTCGTTAAAGCTTTCTGGCCTTTATGAGCTTAAAGTTCAATTAAACTGTGTGGTGGAGTGGAGGAGGTGCTTCCTCAAGGGGCATACATCCTTGTGTACCGCAAGGTTATTGCCGGGCCATCAGGCTTTCAAACCACGAACCCGATTAAACCGAATCTGGTTAATATTCGGGATCCGTGTATGTTTCAAAGGCGGACTCAATTAAGTTGAATCTAGTTTAAATCGGGGATCCGTGTTAATTTTCGCGGCGGCAGGAAGAAGCAATGAAGAAGCCAGACCTAAAAACGCAGGGACCTAAACAAAATCTCCAAAAGGTTTCATAAAAGGACCGAAGTGAAAATTCCAAAAGGTTTCATACAGGGACCTAAGTGAAACTCTTAAAAATTTTCATAAAGGGACCTAAATGAAATCTCCAAAAGGTTTCTCACAGGGACCTAAGTAGAACTCCTAAAAGGTTTTTCAATGAGGGACTAAAATGAAACTTCGCAAATCATGGGGTCGCACGGAGCAAGTCAATTGCATAGTACTTCTTGCCGATTCGAGCAAACCCATGACAATTTAAAGTGTTTTAGAAGCTATATCAATTCAAAGAATTCGATGCTCGCAATGATGAGGCATATCGAGAATATGGACAAGCGCTATACTCTCCACTTCCGGCGGTGGAGAAACGGCCCAAAGGAAGAGATTCCGGGAACACCGGCAACCATCGAATGATAAGACTTGGCAAGAAGACCAAGAGGTTGGCAGTTCCGACGTCGAGAAAAGTATGCGGGAGAACGAGAGCGGCCAGAACCGGGAGGACGCCCTCTTCCACCGGGGAGTCAAGAAAGGAGAAGTCGCCCGGGGCGACGGAGCCACCCGGCCTCCTCCTACCAATTTCCGGACAGATAGACCACCACGGCCTCCTCCTACGGTTTCAGCGAGAAAAATGTATGTCGGGAATGTCGACAACGAGTCCTTTCTCCGACGAGATCCTCAACGCTCGTTTCCGGAGAAGCTAAACCTTACCGAGTTTAACAAGTATGACGGCTCTCGGGACCCAACGACTCACCGGAAGATTTTGAGATGATCATGTTGTGTAGAGGCCTTGGAGAACCCATTATGACCGGATCTTTGCCACAACTCTCAAAGGGCCGGCCTTAAAATGGCTCCACACTGCCGGTGGGGTCGGTCCACAAGTTTGATGACTGGCCGAGGCTTTCGAGCTCCAATTCGCGACTAGTAAGCGGCGTAGAAGTCTCAATATACCCTATCCAAAATCCGGCGGCCCGAAGAATTACTCCAAAATTATTTGGATCGCTTTAACCATGCATCCTTACAGGTACAAGGTTTAAAGAGGAGGTTCATGTACATCTTTTGGCCGATGGATAGGGAGTACCACCTGCCTAGCTGAATCGTTCTTCAAGGCGCCGGCCAAAGGTATCAATGATTTCATGACTCGGTCGAAGAAATACCTCGAGGTTGAGCAAATGCGACAAGCAAATGCTAGGAAAGATCTGGACAGGAACACCCCGCCAAGGGACAGAAGCCAGTCCGAGGTCCGCCGGCAAGACCAGAGGCAGAGGTCCGGACAACAAGCCCTCTAGTGCAAAGAAGATATGACCAGACGTGCTGCCCGGTCATCGGGATGGTCTGTAATCACCGGAACCACGGTCAGCTGCCGAGTCAAAAGGATATTTATAGACTCAGGGAGCTCGGCAGATATCATCATTTGGGACGCCTTCAAAAGGATGAACCTCGATCAGGAAGACCTGAAGCCATGCAAGAACCACCGACCTCAGGCTCACCCTTGGAACGAATGAAGGATTTAAATCGAGCGAGTTAGATTTATTGTAGCCGACTTCCCATCCCCTTACAACATCATACTGGGAAGACCAACGATTCATAAATGGGACATGTTGATATCTACCAAGCATCAGAAGATAAAAATGATAGGCAACGCCAACCGAGTCGTTACCATCAAGGGCGACCAGAAAGAATCCCGACAATGTTATGTCGAGACGATTAACACAAAGGCAACAACGCCTCAATCCCGAACTGACGAACCAAGGGCACGAAAAGACCCACGACCACTGTTTATATGGTCGAGTTGGACTTACGAGAAGAAAAGGGAAGCCTCGGCGAACAGAAGGAGAAGTAGAAAATCTCATACTCGGGAACAACCCGGACCATAGTACAAAAATAGGCCGGGCATTGACCTCCGATTTGCTATTGAGGATGGAAGAATTCTTGGCTCTGAATCGAGACGTTTTTGCACGGAGCGCGGCTGAGGTACCCGAGATTGATCCCAATTTCTATTGTCACAGATTTCTTTCCAACGTGGTAATGGTTTTGAAACCAAGTGGCAAGTTGAGAGTATGCACAGATTACACAGACCTGAACAAAGCGTGCCCAAAAGACGCCTATCCTATGCCAAACATCGACCAACTTGTAGATAATTCGTCCGGCTATCAATTGCTATCATTTATGGACGCCTATTCCGGGTACAACCAGATCGCCATGCACCCCGATGACCAAGAAGCCACCTCCTTCATCACGAGAGAAGGAAATTACGCTATAACGTCATGCCGTTCGGTCGAAAAACGCAGGGCGACGTACCAGAGAATGATGAATAAGGTTTTTGAGGATCAGATCGGCCACAACATTGAGGTCTACGTCGACGACATGATCGTTAAATCGTACGATCCCAATAACCATATCCGAGACCTAGAGCAAACATTCAATAAACTAAGGGCGCGTCAAATTCGGCTAAACCCGGCAAAATGCGCGTTTGGAGTACCGGCGGGAAAATTCCTCGGTTTCCTACTCACTAGCCGAGGAATTGAAGCCAACCGGACAAGTGTAAGGCCGTGCTAGACATGCAAGCCCCGAAGCAAGAAGGGAGCCCAACAGTCAACAGGTTGATTGGCCTCGTTGACTAGGTTCTTGCCCAAGTCAGCAGAAAACGCCTTACCCTTCTTCATGTTCTTGAAAAAGGAGACATCGAGCAAGCCGGACCTCGGAGTGTGACGCCGCATTCGAGAAAATCAAGCAATGTTTGGCAACTCCACCGGTCCTATTTTGAAGCCACAACCCAGTGAAACCCTCTTTCTCTACTTATCGGTTGGGGAGGAGGCGGTGAGTTCGGTACTAGTCCAAGAAGAAAAGAATGGTCAAGAACCCATATATTTCGTCAGCAAAGCATTACAAAGCTCGGAAAAATTGGCCTTCGCCATAATAATGACGGCGCGAAGACTACACCCTTATTTTCAGGCTCACAAGATAACGGTTCGGACCAGTCAACCAATCCGGCAGGTACTCCATAAGCTGGACCTGGCTGGTAGGATGATTAGTTGGGCGATCGAATTGTCTGAGTTCGACATCGCATACGAAGCACGACATACCATTAAGTCACAAGCTTTAGTTGACTTCCTCAGGAGCTAACCCCACCAAGAGTGATCTCGACAACATCGATCTCTGGAAGGTGTTCGTCGACGGTTCATCGAACTCCAAGGGAAATGGCGCCGGGATAATCATAGAAAGCCCGAAGGAGTCACGATTGAATATTCTTTGCGGCTGAATTTCCCACATCAAACAATCGGGCCGAGTACGAGGCGCTCTTAGCCGGACTCCAACAGGCCAAGGATCTCGGAGCCCAAAGAGTCTCGGTCTTTACCGGCTCGCAACTCGTCGCCGCCCGTGTAGACGGAGAATATCAAGCTAAAGGTCCTCTCATGGCCAAATACCTCGGCGAGTCAAGGAAATCCAGGCGGAGTTTGACGAGGTAACGGTAACGCATATCCCAAGAGGGGAAAATATAAGAGCAAACATTCTCTCTAAGCTTGCTAGCACCAAGGGCACCGCCAACCACAGGACCGCCACGATGATGTTTTTCTTTTGCTAGAATCGTCATGCATCACTCCCTAAAGTCGACATCCAAGATCATAAAAGGGACCCGTTACCTAAAGTCGCGGCGATTCAGGGAAGGCTGGGATGACGTTTCCTTCTTTTGGGCCGAGATAATCCACAATGTTAAAGTCAGAAGTAATCTTCTAAGAATGCTTGCAACAGGATCTATCGACCTTGCTGCATGAGATTTGCCATAGCGTTGACCAAGTTTCAATTACAAGTTTTTATTCCGGATGGCATGGAATTGATATTTGCACTTGCCTAAAAGTTTGATGGAAAAGCACACGGTTGGATATAATGAAACCACGTGCCCACCCCCTTTTAAGACTTTGGAGCGCAAATTCATTTGATGCAGACCAAAGGACTTAGAATATGATGCAAATATTATAAGGAGGAGCCCACCTCCAAAAGGAGAAAAGGCGGACCCGATTAAACTGAATCTGGTTAAAGTCTGGGATCCATATGTGATGGCTACGACCGCCAAATAAAACATGTAGGAATTCTGAGTAAATAAACTCGTTTCCGAAAATCATGTTCAAATTAAACATGTAGGAACCTGAGGTGCATCAACCCGTTTCCAGAAATCATGTTCAAGTTAAAAATGTATGAAGTCATGGTAAAGAAACCAGTCTTTGAAGATCATGTCGAAGCTAAACATGCAGGAATATGAGCTAAACAGGTATGAATTTAGGGTAATGAAACCCGTCTTCGTAAATTATGTCAAGTCTACTTTATACAGTAAATCCGCGCTCCTCAATTGGACCCCGGATGAAGCTGTGGAGTTTTGTCCCTAAAAAAGGGATGAAGGCGCACCCCGGTACTCGGGCTCCGTGTTAAGACGGCAATGCCGCCAAGTCTATTTCATGCAGTTAAATCCGCGCTTCTTAAGTGTACCTCGGATCGTAAAACGAGTTCAGGGTTACGACACCCATAATGGATAAACAAATCCAGGGTTACGACACCCATAATGGATAAACAAATCCAGGGTTACAATGCCCATAATGGACAAACAAGTTAAGGGTTACGACACCCACAACTGGAGAAACGAATTCCGGGTCACGACACCCAGAACAGACCTCGTTTACACTTAATACGTACATCAACTTGGATTGCTTCGATATGAAAACCGTCATCGTCAATGCTAAAGTTTGCATAAATTGCGAGGTACAAGATCTTATTCATGGAGGTCAGGGTGCCGTATCAAACTGGATGGAATCTACCTCCAAAAATAGAAGAACGCCGACCCCGGTTACACTGATCCTAGTTAAAACCCGGGCTCAGCGTAAAGTCTTGACGGAAACAAAAGATGAACCACGGCACACGGCCTAGACATGGCGGCCAAACAACTCATTACGGCCAAACACAACGAAAGGTCGGGCCCGGGGTATTCGGTGGGAGACTTAGTCCTACGAAGGGCCGACGTCGATCAACTAGACATGGCATGTCATCCACGACGAACACAACGTGTCCAAGTTCAAGTTCAAAAATACTTGACGATATGCTAAAAGAAATGGACAAAGACTCAGGTTACTTCAACCCAAGTCACACTTCGATCCTGGGCACAAAGCTAACACTGGGGCCAACGAGCCCAGGTATTTAAATTGCACGAGGCCGCTGTCATCAGCCCTTGTATCGACACCGAGGTCTATAAGCCCGTAACCGACACCAAGGCCCATGCACCCGGTCAATTTCCCTTTCAAATTGTCAGCTTTATAAAGCTAATCATCTCTTGAATTAATAAATGTTTATTAACCGAATGTTCAATTCTATGAGTACTCAAATGATTTAGCTAAATAAGCCGACCGACACCGAGGTCCATGAGCCCGGTAACCGACACCGAGGCCCATGCACCCGGTATATATTTTGATGCATCGAAATTGACACCTAAGTAAGAAGGTGAATAGTCATACTGGACCCTGATCAGGTCCACTTGGTCAAAGTGTGTCCTGACGACGACCACGGATGAGCATGTGACAATTTGCCCTTACCTGGTTAAAATCCGGATAAACGACTCCGAACCTCGTAGCGTGGTATATTTAGACACCCTACTCATGCACTGGTTTCGACACCGAGAAGAGTACTAAGCGGACTCTAATTATTTAAAGACCTTGGCCCGGTCTAGAACTTGACTATGTGCAGCTTATGCATAAAGTTAAAAGTACACAATGGACCAATTACTTGAATTTTCATTCATAAGGATAATTGTTCAAAAGTACACACAAAACCGGCATCCTACGCCGAAACAAAAGGAAAAGGAAGAATAAAAGAAAAGAACTTCTATCTTGAAGGGGCTGCCTCGTCCACAGGCGCCCCGCCACCCTCGGAGCCAACCCCGGAAGCAGTGCCACGGAATCCCAACAAGTCGCGAGCACCTCGTCCGAATTTGGAAAGTAACACATCCTGTCAGCTCAGAAACATGAACTACCAGGCTGGGGGGCAACGAGTGGACAACGATTTATTAAGCGGAAAAGCGTGTTACTAGAAAGTTTAATGCAAGCTTGGACAAATATCCGAAATGAGCACATTGAAGAATTTGCACAAACAGTAAGTATTTTCCATTTATTATGATTTGCTTACATGTTATTAAATGCAGGAATATAAACTAGACAATTAGCCCGGAAAATTGCTACGAAAGCAAATTAAGATGGATGGACGAAATCCATCCCCAGTTCGTGGGAGCCAGGTGTCACAGACAATCATGGCAGAACTAGAGGGTGTCCCCAAGAGTCACGCGGCGGCGGCCATCGCTAACCCGGATCCTCGTAGGGCGGGACACTAACCCGGCACCGTGATTCATCCGAGATCACTCTTGGCCCCATGACTACCACCTCGAACCCTTATGTCGTCGGTCCTCACCACGGCATTCCTAGGGCCGGAGGTTACCACCTCGGACCTTTAGGACGTTGGTCTTCACCACGGCATTCCTAAGGCCAGAGGTTACCACCTCGGACCCTTAGGTCGTCGGTTCTTATCGCAGCACTCTTAGGACCGGAGGTTATTACCTCGGTCGCCCTTTTTGGACATCAGTAATCACCACGGTATTTCCCAAGCCGTCGGTCGTCATCATGACACTTCATGAGACGCAGGATGCCACCCAGCTCATCAGACCTTGCAACGTTACCACGTACACAGGAAAATGGGCTCAGCAAATTCTAGCCCGACGCGCACGTCGGGAGATGGGTAACACCTCGGATGACTTATCCAGACATCATACACCCCGGCAGTCCAAAACTTTGAACTATCGGGCTGGGGGGCAACTGTTACGGATTTATATAAGGCCCATTAGCGATGCGGCCCAATAACAGGGGGATCTATCATGATCGCCAACAGATTAGATAAGATCATAACCAACCTACAATCAAGGAGATAATCAAGGGGAATCTCTGCACCAAATCAAGACCCCTAACCCTAAGGTAACCTCTATATATAGATGGTTAACCTAACAGGTACGGATGATCTATCTCTACGCTCTCTCTCAATTGCATATACTGCACACAGAGCACACACCCCACGCCCTTTGGCTAATAGCCATCCAGTATCCTCGAACTACGTGGACTTTGATCCCTCTTCAGGGTACGTAGGCCTTAGGAATCGCTCATAGGTCAAGTCCCAATCAACATCAACATCCTAGCCCCTCAGGGCTAGACAATCTGTGTTCTACACCAGAACAATATATATATACAAATTAAATCTATAATTTAAAAGTTATGCATTTAGATAGAAGAAGATAATGAAAAAAAAAAAACCATGTATAGAATTCACTATGTTTTTATTTATTATTTTCTATATATTGAATAAGTGCTATGAATGAGTTTAGAAGTGTATACAGAATAAGTATTTGAGAGGAGGAAAAATATTTTTAAAAAGCCAATAAACCCTTTCTTATATAGCTAAATAGCAAATGCTTACTATTTTTTTTTTTTTTTTTGAAATATGCACCCACCCATGTTTCTAGATCTTCATCTCTTTCTTACTTGAGTTGTGTGTATGTAATAATTTTTGAGATCACAGAGAATCATAACAACATACATGTACCGCACATTAGTTCATGTATGTTTGGAATGAATATAAGACTTTATGAAATGATATGGATATTTGATTGGATCATATCTGAAACATTATTGAATCTAATTGGAGGTACCTCTTTTAAAGGTATTTACTCCAATTGAATTCGACAACGCTCAAATCCGGCTAAAATCAAACAACCATAAAAAATATCAAATCGTATTACTTTTGGAAAGTTTTGCTCTACTGTGATTTATCAAAAAGACTTGCTTCTATTTGATTATAGACTAAAGTATACGTTTGGTTCGTTTACCTCTGGTATCATTCTTATCTCTAAAGTCTACGTTTGGTCCCTTAATGTTAACACCGTTAATTTGACTTAACAGAAAATACTACTCAACAATTTTAAGCGATGACTGTGCAATTAAATGCTGACCAAACATGCTTCTATGAACAGTTTGTGAAGATTAAATAATTTTCAATTAATATGATTTAAAATATTAATTTATTAAAATACTAACATGTTTGATCAACATTTTATTGCACAATTATCGTTTAAAATTGTTGAGTCGTTCATCTTTTTTAATAGTGTTCATTGTACAATGAAAAAAATCTTTTTAGATTAAGATTAACTTAAAAAAAAATGAATTGGAATTGTAACCGGATATTGGTGTTTGTGAGAACCCCTTGAATCACTACATTACTTGATTTAAATGGTTCTCGACGGTTGGGTTTATGCGAGGTTTTCTTATACTTTTACTTAATATTATATTCTATTTTCTTATCTATTGTATTTTATTAAACTAGAAATATGGAAATATTGTATTTGTATTTTATTAAATATTAAAAATGTTAGTATTAAAGGAATAAGCGTGTACTTTACAAAATTAACTCACCCAGATCCGACCCGTGTCGCGCACCTAACTTTGGTGGGAGAGTTTCCCAGTGGGGTTTTTTTTTGCATTCATAAGGCTCGAACCCAAAACATTGTTTAAGGGACACAAGCCGCTTATCACTTGTGCCGACCCCGTTGGTAGAGTCTGATTATTATTAAATCGGAGTTGGCTCCCATCCACTTCCCTTATCATTCTCTTCTCATCCTCTTCTTCATCTCAACCGTTGGATTGAAATCTCAACGGTTCAGATTTAATCTTTTATAAAAAATATTATTTTTAAATATTTTATTAATATTTTTTAATAATTTAATTTTTTATTAATATTTTTGTAAAAGATTAAATCTGAACCGTTGAGATTCCAATCCAACGTTGAGATGAAGAAGAGAATGGGAAGAGAATGATAAGGGAAGTGGATGGGAGCCAAGTCCAAATAAATCATGCAACTGCTTAACTAGTTTGGCCCATCACCAAACACGCCCGAAGTCCTAACGTTCACGAAGGTCATTAAGGTCAACTTGCCTTAAATTTTGCCTTCCCGCTCTCCTTCCACAATCTTCAAAATTCAGTGCCTTAAATTTCTTGCAATCTTCTCCTTCCTAGTTGCACACATTATTTACCTGAGAATCCTTGTCTCCGGCGTGTCGTTGTCACAGCACAACCCTTCTTCTCTCCTCCGCCCCAATCTACCCTACGGTGCATCAGCCATGCCGAGTAAGCGCCGAACAGAGTCCGACGCTAGTTCTGCTTCAGCCTCTCGCAAGTCTTCCAAGAAGTTCAAGAAGATAGAGGAGTTGAAGCGTGAGGTAGAACGGCCACTTCATTCCTCAAAGAAGCGCGCTACTGCTGATGAGCCTACGGGTAGTTTTGTCGGAGAACCAGTTCCCGACCAGGAAGCAAGACAACGCTGGCCCCATCGGTACCAGGGCAAAGGCAAGGTATATTTTCCTTCGTAGTTTCCACTGCTAAGTGCTAAGTATTTTCCTTTTCGTGAAACTGATAATTTGTTTCAAAGAATTGTTTTCTGGATTCACCTTTATGAGGTGAAAACTTCATTTTCAGTACCCTCCACTCTGTTTCATCTGTAGAAAAAAGAAAAAGGGAAAAAATTTAGGCTTATGCTGTCTCCCTCAACGCGTTAACGCAAGCAGCCCTCAGGAAGCTAGATTCAGCAAACAAAAACAAACTGTTTCAGCTCCGAGGCATTTTCCCATTCTCCAATAGTCTTCAATTTAGGATAACTTTGTTCAATCTTTACCCCCTTCCCCTTGATTTTATTACATGAGAACTAAATGATTTTAGCTGGATATCTGTTACATCGAATCAGTACAGTTGAACTCCAAAGAGAACTCATCATTGGATATATAGAGATTCCTAGGACCTTAACAGCCTACCAAGCGCCTTGATAAAGAATTATGAATAGGAGGTGGTGGGGGTTCGACTATTGTCCTGCGAGCAAGTCTCATGGTGTCTCCCTGGCTTATGCAGCATGAGGGCATGTCTATGCTTTTCCTTTTAAACTCAGCATGGGGACACCAATGTATACCTACAAAGGATAAAAGATATAAACCTACTCAACTTCAAATCTACCCTCTATCATTAATCCTATGTCTCCTACAACTTCAACTCCACCGACCTCTAAATTCAGAGAATCCCAATTTGCAACAATTACTGGGTTTATGTGTGCATTGTAAATTGTAAAATGCTTTTTATTGTAATTCTGGTGGATTTAGATTTCTTATGATGAAGTGGTTAAGTCTTCCTATTGAGCAAACCATGAGGAGATTTGGAGGGGTTTTAATACAGAAGATGAAATTTGAGATCTGTTTCAAAACAATAATGTGCAACTGCAAGCTATCTTTATATATTATCTTAGATGAATTTTCCTGATGAATCTTTAGTTTTCACTACTATCAATTTAAATTTGCAGAAAAAGAGGCAATCTGTTGGCTCAAATGCAAACAAGTAAGTTAAAGTTGGATTGTATACTTCTCGACCTTGATATGCTTATTTTGGTATTACATCTATCAACGAGTAGAATTCCTTTTTATTGTTAACATTTACAAAATTGTTGCAATCTTCTTATGTTTTGACTTACGTCTTGAGTGTAGTAATGATGAAGAGGAGAGTATTCAAGCTCGACAACACTATACACAAGCAATAGATGATTGTAGTCATTACAAGCTTAATGACGATGCTCATGTTAAAGTGAGTTAATGATGAGCGTTAACATACGTGCTTCAAATTACATTTGTTAGATTGAAATAATCTGTAACTATGCCACGCATAACTTATAAGTGAAGTTTGATTCTAACCAACTTTTGATTTGGGATTGTATATGGTAGTGGCGGCCTTTTTGTTTCAGAAAAATTAGGAGTTAGATAAGTTGTTCCAACTCTTACGCAGGATAACTTGCAATTAGTGAATGTTTTAGCAAAGGATCATTACTATGAGTGGATCCAAAGATCCTTAGTCATTGCAATAACAAAAAGGTCAACCGATGAAGCCTATCCTTGCAATAATATTGTAACGAGTTATTGTAAAAGATTCCGACCATTGTCATATTTTTGCGTCATGTCACAGTTTCTGGTTTTTGGTTAAGATACATTAAGAATCAAAGAAGTGAACATTACAATAGGATATTATAGGTGGACCTTTCAAATCTCAACTTGATCGCACATAAAAGGCAGGGGATTTTCAATATGTTGACTTTCACTTGTTTGCTTTTATGTTTCATAAGTAGATGCTGTGGAATTCAATGTGTAATTCAACTTGTTTTCCCAGTGTGTGCATCATAATTTTTTTATGGCCAACATGTTGTTTTCCCAGGCTGAAGATGAGAAGCTGAATTATATTTGTAAAATCGTTGAAATGTTTGAAGCTGTTGATGGCTCATTGCACTTCACAGCACAATGGTATTATAGGGCGGAAGACACTGTAAGATATATTTTTCTACCCGTCATATCAGAATCTGAAAACTATTGTTATGCATTCTATTTTACTAATTTTGTATGTTTCTTCCTACTTTTCCAGGTTCTCAAGAACCTTGGATATCTTATAGATCCAAAGCGAGTTTTCTTTTCAGAAATTCAGGATGATAATCCGCTTGATTGTCTCGTTAAAAAGCTAAACATTGCTAGATTACCACTAAATGTACACCATCAAATTGCACATTTTCTTTCTTTGTTTTTTTGTCCTCTTTTCTGTTTTAAGTTTAGTTTTTGTGTGGTAAATTTTTATACTTGTGTGTTTATTTACAGATGGATATGGATGCCAAGAAGAAAACGATTCCCCCTTGTGATTATTACTGTGATACGCTGTATCTTTTGCCTTACTCTACATTTGTTAACTTGCCATCAGGTTATTCTCTCATCTCTATCCTTTTCTTTGTTGATGATTAATTCGTGCTGCTTCTCATGACTGGTGCAATAACTCAGAGAGTAAAGAAACTGCTAGTGAGATATCGTCATCAACCATATCTTCCGAGGTGGACGTAAAGGAAAGATCTGAGCACAATTCTATGCTCGAAGAAGTTTCTCAAGTGGAAGAACATAAAAAAGAAGAGATTAAATTACTAGATTTATACTCAGGTTGTGGTGCAATGTCAACTGGTTTGTGTCTCGGTGGAATTTTGTCTGGTTTGAACCTTGTAACTGTGAGTCATCGCTTTGCTAAAAAAGTCACAGCATATATTCATTTTTTTTATTGCCTTTCTTAATTTTGACTTGGCTTCTCGTTTTCAATAGAAATGGGCTGTGGACCTAAACACATATGCTTGTCAGTGTCTAAAAATAAACCATCCTGAAACAGAGGTATCTATCATTATTTATTTGTTGTTTTACGCATGCATTTAATTATTGGCTGTAACTGATATTATGACATGATAATTTTGTGTGCTGACTTTTACGCCCCATTACCTTGCAAACCAGGTTAGAAACGAAATGGCTGAAAATTTCCTATCATTGTTGAAGGAGTGGGAGAAACTATGCGATTATTTTTCTTTGATCAAAAGTAATGTACCTCAACAATACGACGATCTCTTCAACGCAGCAGCAGCAGAAGATGATGATACTGACACGGAAGAAAATGAAAGTGATAAAGAGGACGGGGAGGTGTTTGAAGTTTCAAAAGTGCTTGCTATATGCTATGGTGATCCCAACAACATAAAAGAGCAGGGTTTATACTTTAAGGTAAGCTCATCATATATTTTTCAATTGATTAAATATATAATGTAACCCCCAACCCTTCATCCTCTTTTACTACTGAAGTTGTAAACATTTTTGTTTTGCTTTTGTATTTGTTCATATAGGTCAGCTGGAAGGGTTATGGTCCTGACGAAGACACCTGGGAGCCTGTTGATGGTCTAAGGTAGGAGGAAATATGAATTATCTTTAATTGATGTCATATGTTGTATGTAATTATTCATGTAAATGTATGCAGTGCACCCTGCAATTTAATTCTGTACAATAATTTAGTCCAAGTTTGAAGGCATTTGATATGTATGGTTGGAATTCCAATCCTATTTATGCAGATTTCGAATTTAGCTAACTCAAACTTATAAATTGGTGTGTCTTGTAGGATGATGAGTTGAACTCAATATGATCGCAAAGTGGCTTTATGTGTTGATGGGCTTTTGTTTGAATAAGTAATTTTAGCTGCCCAATAATCTGGCTTAATGAATTTTAACTTTTAGACATGATTGGCGATGCCACATTGGGAATATTTTTGGTATACAGGGTTGAATCTGTTTTTTTCCTAGTGATTCCATGGTCTAGATATGAATTCAAACTTCAATTATTTAAGTATTGGCTTTCCTGCAGATTTTGCAAGAAAACTATAAAGGAATTTGTCGTCGAAGGCTTTAACAAGAGGATCTTACCTTTGCCAGTAAGTTTGGCCTGAATTGTGCAAACTAAAAGGTTGATGTTATTGTTCTGTCTTTGACTTTCCTACCTTCACATTTGATATTTAGGGAGATGTTGATGTGATATGTGGCGGACCTCCATGCCAAGGCATTAGTGGTTTTAACCGCTTCCGGAACAAAGAAAGTCCTTTGAGTGATGAAAAAAACAAGCAACTTGTTGTCTACATGGACATTGTAGAATACTTGAAGCCCAAGTTTGCATTGATGGAAAACGTTGTGGATCTTGTAAAGTTTTCTGATGGTTTTCTTGGGAGGTATGCATTGGGTCGGTTGCTTCAAATGAACTATCAAAGTCGTATGGGAATAATGGCTGCAGGCGCCTACGGTCTCCCCCAGTTTCGCCTTCGTGTTTTTCTTTGGGGGGCCCGTCCTTCTGAGGTACTACATTAGTACTTTGTGTCTTATTGTCTTGAAGTTCATGCTAATTCCTGTTTGTTCACTTGGTGCAGAAGCTTCCTCAGTTTCCCCTTCCTACCCATGATGTGGTAGTAAGAGGCGCCGTTCCTGTAGAGTTTGAGGTAACTATAAATCTAGGAAATATCTTTCCTATGTGATCTGTACCTTTTTTATTTGAGGTGGTTTTCTGAATGACATAAAATACGCAGACAAGTCTTGTTGGTCATGAGGCGGGAGAAGATGTCCAGTTGCAAAAAAAGCTTTTTTTAGAAGATGCAATCTCTGATCTACCTCCTGTATGGTTTTACCATTCTATTTGTTGTTGCTTTGTAATTTCTGTTCAATCGTTGGTATGTGACTTGATATCATTTTACAAGTTTTTCAGGTTGAAAATGATGAAAGTCGTGATGAGATACCCTATAGTAAAGCACCCCAGACAGAGTTTCAGCGGATTATTAGATTAAGCAGAAGTGGTAATAATACATTAAAATGGTTAAAGTTATTTGTTTATAGATAGAATTTATATTGCACTTATGTTAATGTCATTTTACTCTATTGTTTTAAGCGGTTGCAAGATTAAGATGTGTATTATTATTATTATTATTTTTTTTTTTTTGTGCAGAAATGGTAAGTATTTCAGAGAGTTCAAAATCAACAAAAAAGATGATATATGATCACCGTCCACTTGCATTAAACAAGGATGATTATCAACGGGTGTGTCAGATCCCCCAAAAAAAGGTTCTTTATCTAATAGATACATTTATTTCAAGAAAAATGGTATTCATACAATAGATCATAGTATTAATTTTTAGTATTTTGATTATTTGTTGCAACCAGGGCGCCAATTTCAGAGACTTACCAGGTGTACGTGTGGGAGAAGATAACAAGGTTGAATGGGACCCTGATGTAGAACGTGTATATTTAGAATCAGGAAAGCCATTGGTAATAATAAGTTTGTGTTCTTATCCGTTCATGAATTTTCCTATGATCTTTCAGTCTATGATTCTATGATGTCTGATCTGCATCTCTATTTTTGCTTCTTGAATTGTTGGCGCAGGTGCCAGATTATGCCATGACCTTTATGAAAGGTACTTCATCCAAGTAAGTAATCCTTATGAAGATTTGGATTTAGCCTTTTTGGTTCTTATTTTTGAATTTGAACACTGGTGTTGAAGTGGTTTTTGTTTGTGTTTAGACCGTTTGCAAGATTATGGTGGGATGAAACTATACCAACTGTTGTGACAAGAGCAGAACCACATAATCAAGTATGTTGGGAGTACAAATTGTCTATATGAATACTCACTATCTTTGTTTTGCCTCAAGCATTTTTTCCTTGAGAAGATGGTATAATGTGGAACTCATTGTTTTGAATAGGCAATTCTACACCCTGTACAAGATAGAGTTCTGACGGTTCGTGAAAATGCAAGGCTGCAAGGTTTCCCAGATTACTATAAACTTTATGGGCCTGTCAAAGAGAGGTAACTGTCTTATGATGATATTTAAATCTGATTAAATAGTTACCAGTTACCTTTGAGCCGTGAAAACGGGTTGATGATAGTGATAAAACTGAAAATGATATTGTTGATATTGCTGCTTGCTGCTGCTTAGGTTGAGTGTTTAGTTTGTCCTTTGTGTGATTTATTTGATTTTTGACAATAGTTTATCAATGTTCAAGATAATGGCTTGACTGATTTTGTTTTGGAATTTTGAAAAATAGTTTGGCACTTTATTTTGTTAATATTTATGGTTTGAATTATGAATTTTATGATATTTATTATTTCACTTTTGTTCATTTAAAAATATATAGAAAAGGTAGTGTTTTAAGGGAAGCGGGCTTTTTAGGCTTGGCTCTTTTATTCCCACCTCTGCATAGTATTTTAAAAATGCAATTGTAGTACCATGAAATTGGAGAGCAAACTGTGTTGGTATTTTTTCTAGGTACATTCAAGTCGGTAACGCTGTTGCAGTTCCGGTGGCGCGAGCTCTTGGGTATTCTCTAGGCCTCGCATTTCAAGGATCTGCCGGTAATGTTCCTCTTTTTAAATTGCCCGAGAAGTACCACAAAATGAGGGACTCTGCTACTTCTGAATCGTCAGGAGATCATGTTTCGTAATTTGGGAATTGGTTCAGAAATATTCCTTCTGAAATCATCATCACAAAATTACATGTTCTTTCCACCCATGGAGCTTTTGACAATGATTATGCAATTTAGCTCCTAAAATTATTATTTGAAGCTGTTGGGAGATGAAGTAGCCGAGACCATTGTCATTGAGCATTCAAATGATGGATGATCTGACATTGGAGCAGCACTGCTTGCAGCTTCTCATTCCCAGTATTTGAGACTTGATGAGTCCTGAAAATGTGATTTAATTATGCCTCCGTCAAGATGTGTAATATGTTCATTTTTTTCGAGCATAAACCAAGTAGTTTCAACAGAAGTTTTAACCATGAGATTTTATGCTGGAGTCCTCTCGGAAAGTTTAATGTAGGATTGTTTATTCTTACCTGCAACTTGTGGTGGCTGCCACATTTTTTGTTGCAGAAAAAAAAAAAGGGAAATGTAATTTTTGTTGTTGCCCGAAATGGGAAATGTAAATTAAACTTTTGAGGAGTGACATTATCTGGAATGTAATTTGTTTCCGCATGATAATAAATCAGTACGGGATGATTCGTTTTATGCATCCAAGAGTGGTATCGGTGAAGAGTTTTGTGGTTCATGGGTCAAGTTCAAGGATGCGGTTTGGTCCGCTGCCCCTTTTGCACTGCTGCCGTCCTATACCCAAAGTGGCGGCTTTTTGGAGCAAAACAATGAGCAAGTCCCCCTTTTTGTAAAAAAAAAATATTTCAGGTACTGAATAATACTAAAAAGATACTTTATGATATTGAATGATACTGAAAAATACGTTATGATCCTAAAATATTATTTTAAGATCTTAAAAAAAGATATTTCATGGGAGTACTAATAAGATACTGAATGATATTGAAAAAATACCTCAAGATCTTGGAAAATTATTTTAGAATCTTCAAAAAATATTTCAGGGCATTAATCGGTATTAATAAAATACTTTAGAATACTCACTGGTACTAAAAAATTACATTATGATCTTGAAGGAATATTTCAGGGCATTGATTTGTACTAACAAGATACTTTAGGATACTGAAAAATACCTCATGATCGTGAAAAAATATTTCAGTTACCAACTGATACTAAAAACATATTTGAAGAAATTTTTTGAAGATCCTAAAATAATTTTTTAAGATCATGAGGTCTTTTTTTAGTATCATTCAGTATCCTGAAGTATTTTGTTAGTACCAATCAGTCTCATGAAATAATTTTTTCAATATCATAAAATAATTTTTCAAGATCATGAACTATTTTTTAGTATCATCCAGCATCCTGAGATATCTTTATAGTACTCCCTCCGGTCCTAATTATAGGAGCAAATTTTGGAGTTGGTTTTGGTCCTAATTATAAGAGCAAGTTTTAACTTTTGTCAATTTTTTTTCCTATAATAGCCCTATTTATAGTATTATTAGGAGCATTTATATATATGCTTGTGTACATATATGTATATCTCGTGTTTATGTGTGTCAATATATATATGTGTAGATATATATATATGTGTGTGTGTGTGTCTATATATGTATGTATGTATGCGTGTGTGTGTGCAGGGGCGGAGCTTGAGACAAAAATTTGGGGTTTTTTTTTAAAGGAAAGTTTTATATGCATTAAAATATAAAAGAATATAAACAAGAAAAGAAAATAATATAAAAAAATACACCACAAACATTGGAAGGCAAAAGGCTTTAATTTATGTGATTGTGAATCTTTAGTTCAACCATAGACTTCATGTAATTGAACACCACAACATTGGAAGGCAAGAGATTGAGGTTTAGAATGAAAAATCAATAAACTTCATCCACAGGTGTAGTGTAAAATGGGTAAAAGCATATTAAAGAATACACCACAAAAGTAAATATTACTGATAAGCTAAAAATTTCAGGTAATTAGAATGAAATATAGAAAAAAAATGACAAGATTAACATAAATCACATAAGACCCCGCATGGAACAAAGATTGAATTATAAGCCCTAAAAATATAAAAGGCTGACCTACAAATGGAAAAAAAAAAAAAAAAAGAGGTAAAAATGTTTTAGAAAAATGGGGGGGGGGATTTAATTTTACAATATATAAAATTTTTCTAAAAAAAATTTTAAACAAATTTCTTTTTTTTTGGGGGGGCCATGGCCCCCCTATGTCCCTTAGAAGCTCTGTCGTTGTGTGTGTGTCTATGTATGTATGTCTGTGTGTGTAGATATATAGGTGTCTGTGTGTGTAGATATATGGGTGTGTCTCTATGTATGTAGATGGATCTATATGTATACACATATATGCACACACATATATGTTTATATAGGAAGACCATTATTTCAATTAGAAAGCGTGTGAAAAGGGAATTAGATCTATATGTATACACATGACTATATAAAAAGCAACTAATATACATATATACTAAACTAATATGTCATAGATGTCTAACGTAAGACAAATTAGAAATACTTATAATTAGGACAACTTGTGTCATTTTAAATTTATATAAGGACATTTTAGGAAAATGAGTAAAATTAACTAATTTAAATCCTCTCCTTAATTCTCTTAAAATCGGTTAAATTGCTCCTATAATTAGGATCGGAGGGAGTACTATTCAGTATCCTAAAATATCTTTGAAAGAAAAAAGAGAGAGGAAAACTTGCTCATTATTTTGCTTCAAAACGACGCCCACTTTGGGTATAAGACAGCAGCGGACAAAGCGGCAGCGGACCCAAGCCGCATCCCAAGTTCAAAGAGTTGAACTTTTTTCCCCTTTTATCCATTTATTAAGAATTATTTTTTCTTAACATGACAGCATCAATATCTGAAAAATTTGTATTTTACCGGAGTTCCTACTAATAGTGTTGTAGGATGGATAATTGATTTTAGAATGGCGAACTTTAGTTAAGTGTTTTCTTCCGTTCTAAATATAAGATATAATTATTTTTTTAGAGAGATTAATGAAATTAAATAAATTACTTAATCATATTATATAATGTGTATCTTTAGATTTTTATATCAGTTTATTAATCAAACTAATTAATTTAGAAAAAAAATATAAATTTAAATACTCTAAAGTAATTTAATTAACATATTTAATCTTTTAAAAAAGCAATTTCATCTTATATTTAGAATCAAGTGACAATTTTAAAAAGCTAAACTTGTTAACAAATTAAAATATAGGAAAATGACAGCCACGTCCCAAGGACCATAAAAAATAGCAAAAAAGTCCCAACAAAAATTCACATATCAAAAAAGTTCCTTTGGTACTTTTTGAATATTATTTGTATTAATAACAGGAAGTGCTATATTTACAACCGGAAGTGTTATATTTGTTGGGTTTGATTAGTTTTGATGATGTCTTATATAGATGCCATTATTAAGAGCAAAAAGTTTGTATGATATATTTATCTTCTACTTTGACTAATTCTTATATTTAATGTAGATTAGTCCAAGTTAAATAATAGCTCAAGAATGAGATAAGAGATTTTAGAAAGAAGAAATTGGAAAGAATGTCAAGCTCAAGAAAGAGGAGATATTGAAGAAGGTAGAACTTGTTGAGAATGATGAGTTCAAGTTCAAGAAGAAGAGAAGAAAGAATTGAATTGTGGATCATGATCAAGAGAAGAAGAGAAAAGAAGAAAGAAAGAGTTAAATTATGGAGGATGATGAAGAGAAGAGAAGAAAGTAGGAAGAACTTGTTGAATGGATTGAGAATATCATTATTCAAGTTCATATAATGATGCTAGAAGTCTCCAAGATCATATGGAAGTTGGAATGGGTCAATTTGGAGTGAAAACCAGAAAAAATCAGTTCTAGGATGAGAAAACTCGAGTCCAGATGTTAAAACTCGAGTTTCCTACTTCACTAAAACGATTTGCATATCTGGTATGAGAAAACTCGAGTTTGGAACTCAAAACTCGAGTTTGGAACTCAAAACTCGAGTTAATCATTAACTGACTCGAGTTTGTAATGTCTTCAGCAACTCTGGAGTCTCTGGACAAGGAAAACTCGAGTTTCCAAGTGTCAACTCGAGTTTACAGTGGTGATCAGCAACCCTGTTCTACTCTGTTTCATGTTCATCTTGGGCGACGTCTGGTAATTCGATGATATCTCCCAAACCAGATATCGGATTAAAGTGAAATCAGTGGCATATGAAACTAGACTCCCAATACGTCATTTGGATATAAAATTCAAGCCAAAAAGAGTTCATATGAAGGAGCTACGAATTGTATAAGTTGACAGTGATATTCACGCCATACAGAAAACCAAGCTTCAATGTTTTGAGTATATCTCACAAAGTACAAATCCTATTGAGCTGAAATCAGTGGCATATTAAAGAATACTCAAAGGGATTTCTATCAAGTTTTGAACGGACAAAAACGGAGTTCATACCAGAGAGATATGGCCCTCGAAAGTTGACTGTTTATTTCGAGATGCTGCACAGTTTGCTATCAAATGAAGCAAACTCGAGTTTTGGAATCAGAACTCGAGTTTGTCGGGGACAGAGAGCAAAATCTGATTTCTGGGAAAGACCGAAACTCGAGTCATTAAGTTGGAAACTCGAGTTTCCATCACACAGAGAGCAACCAACGTCAGAGCATCTTCAAAACTCGAGTTTGTGATTCAAAACTCGAGTTTTCACCTCTGCTTCAGAAAATCAGCGTTTCGAAAATCTCGTTTTTCATCAAGAACATCCAGATGAATACCCAAATGATTTAACATACTTCATAACATCATTTATATCATTTGTGTACATGTTTCAGATGATTAAAACGAAGGATTAGAAGCAAATCTCAAAATCTCAGATTTGAGTCAGAACATCGAAAGATATGCAAAAGTTCTAACGGCTAGTTTCATCTGAGTCTAACGGCTATATTTCTTTATCCAACACTCATTGGATCTTCTCAACAGCTATATTTCTCCAACTGTCATCAAGCTTCAATCAGTATAAATACCCAGAGGTTTGAAGTTCACAGCAGATGAGAAAAAAACAGAGACAAGAGAAAAACGCAGAGATACAAGCTCTCATCTTCAACATGCTGATACTCTGATATTCTCATCATTTACTCTCTGTTTTCAATGTCTACATAGCTTATCATAGAGAGTGAAATGAGTTGTATTGTGTTTCAGTGTTTATCTATTCCCTTCTAGAGAGAGAATATTTATTTGTAACCATTCTATCTTTCTATCTGTGAGTTACTCAAGATTGGGTGATCTTGAGTGGGAAACCCATTATATTGATTACAGCTTGTAAGGGGAGTGAATTCTAGTGAGAGAATTACTTCGAGTACAGAGTGTGTAATCAAGTGGGTGTATTGATTACAGTTTGTAAGGGGGAGTGAATCCTAGTGAGGGGATTACTTCAAGTGCGAACGTGTAATCAAGTTGAAAGAAGATAGTGGATTGAAAATCTCAAGTGGAAGCTTGGGACTGGACGTAGGTCAAGGATTGGGCCGAACCAGTATAAATCACAGTTTGCATATTCTCTTCCATTATCTCTTACATTCCAGCATATATGTTTTGAATGATTATTCATCTCTTTATAAGTTATTATTGTCATTCAAACCACTTTCAATAAGTTGCAAAAAGTTTCTTAAAGTTCTAAGTATTTAATCAAACACCCAATTCACCCCCCTCTTGGGTGATAACCAAGTCTTTTATTTGGTATCAGAGCTAGGCTCTTGTTTAAAGGACTTAACAATCTCAAGAGTTATCAATGACTAATTTTGGGTGCTGCTCATTTTTAGAAGGTTTTGATTATATGATTCCACCGTTTTTCAAGAATATTGATTTTTGGTTTTGGAAAGCTAGAATGACTAGTTTTATCAAAGCAACTGATTTTGATATGTGGAATGTTTTTACAAATGTTTTTGATTTCAAACCAAGAAAGGATTGGACGGAAAAAGAAACAAAAATGTTTTCATTGAACATTAGAGCAATGAAAATTTTGTATAGTGCATTGACAGAAAATGATTTCGAGAAAATAAAATTTTGCTCTTGTGCTAAAGATATTTGGGATACTCTTGATTCTATTTATACTTCTAACAAGTGTGTTGAAGTTGAAAGTGTTGACAGTTCATCTGAAATTATAAAGCGCATATCCACGATTGATGAACAAACGGAAGTTGAGAATGAAGAAGGAGAAATCATTGAACACTTCCATGATCCAGTCAACATGAAAGAACAAGAAAGTGAGGATTCCCAAGAAGAGCTCATGGACAATTATGACCAATCACTATCTAGAGCTCAAGATGCACATGTGGTAAACAACTCCAATTCTTCTTGTGTAGTTAAGAAAAATGATTTTGATCAATTGCATAAAATTGTTTTCCAACCGATTATTCATTCTATTTTGAAAAGCAAAAATGTTTTCGAAAATAATGCTGGAAAATCTATTGGGAAGAAAGAATGTTCAAATGAAGCTTATTTGAATTTTTACTCTCATGACCGACACAATGCTTGCATAAAATCTCATGATGTATACCATTCTATTATTTGCAATTATTGTGGAAAGTATGGTCATATTTCTCATACATGCTATATTAGGAGAATTTCTAATGTGAGAAATAAATCTGTTTGGGTTCCTAAAGGACAAGCAAGATCCAATACTAACCGACAAGGACCCAAGTATGAGTGGGTACCAAAATGTCCATCTAGTGCTTTATGTGTACAGGATGATTTGAAAATCAATGGACATCAAGGTACAAAGAAGAGGAAGAAAATTCCAAGAGTTTCTCATGAACCTAAAAGGAGATTCACATCCGTTAGGAGAACTCGTGGAGAAGCCATTGCTGGATTTACAAAGTCAACTCACAAAGAGAAGCAATGGATACAAGCAAGAAGAGTATCATTCAACTATCTTGAGGAGAACAAGAAGAGGAGAATCTCTCAAATATCAAACAGAAGACTCTTGAAGTCTATATTTTCTGAGAGAGCCTTGCCGACACCCACAAGAAAATATGTGAACAATCAGTGGGTAAGTAAAGCCAATCCTCCAAGTACCTAAGGTAAAGGTATACAATGGTAAAACCTCATTTCCTATCATCTGAAATATTCATTGAGGTTTTATATTTTGTATCTTTAGGAATGAACATTACAAACTATTTTGAAATTGATTTTCCACATTCCTTAAAAATTCACTTAATAAGTTTATAAAGGGATTGCAATGTTCAATAGTTTATTCTTTATGCATACATGATGATTTGAAAAGAAAGTATCTCTTTTATGCATAATGTCATGTGAATCTTGTTTCTACAAGCTAACGATGATTGGATCCAAGTAAGGTTGGATACCAAGAAAGAAAGAGATTTATACGGTTTTGTAGGATCAAAGAAAGCTTCTCAAGAATGCAATATAGAGAAATGATCAAGACTTGAGAAAGCTAAACAAGTTATGCTTGATGTTGATAGTGAATGTCAAAAAGGAGACATCTACATCAATCCACCTTAATCAAGCAAGCTTCTACAAGGACAAGAGGCATTACGGTGATATCTAACCTTTACCCCATACTGTGATTATATGAAATTCATTTTTGGTTTGTCTTTAGTTAAGTTAAAAGGTTTTGAAACTTATTCAATTTCAATCAGCAATTTTACTGTCATATGCAAACTCCAGTTTTGATTTGAAAACTCCAGTTTTCAGTTTGCTATGAGTTTTCTAAGTTTTTCGAAGTTTTGAGAAAACTCGAGTTTCACTTTGGAAACTCGAGTTTGGACTTAACAGAGAAGAGCTCAAGTTTCCAAGTTTTGTTGGAAACTCGAGTTAAGTTTGAAAACTCGAGTTTTGCGTTATCAGAGAACAATGCTCGATTCTGACCTTGTGAAAACTTCATTTCTCAATTCAACAAAGCTTTCTTAAGTTTTCTCATAAAAGAGAAAACTCGAGTTTTGTTTTGAAAACTTGAGTTTCGGCCTTACAGAGAAGAACTCAAAATAAGTCGAGAAGTTTCTCATTTTCAAAAATTTTGGAAACTCGAGTTTAGGCCAGGCAGAGAGCTTTGCTAAAATTGAACGTTTTGAAAACTCCAGTTTTGGAATGGAAACTCCAGTTTTGAGCTTTTGGACTAAAACATGATTTTTCATCAAAAGTCCAAAACTCGAGTTAGTTACTTAATGACTCGAGTTTTGCACTGTTCACAAAACTTGTCCAAATGCCAAATCGCGATATTCTTCTCTGTAATGAGAAAACTCGAGTTAAGATTTTGAAACTCGAGTTTAGGCTCTTAATTGAAAATGAAAACTCGAGTCTTAAAGAACAAACTCGAGTTTGCATCGCTGAATTTGAATTTCAAGTTACACGAATTTGTGAAATCTTTATGTTTGATTCCAATACTTTATATCATCACTCATTAATATTCCTAATTGTGTTTAATCAATTTGTTAGTGAGTTTTTGATGATCAAACAAGTGAATTTGTGTATAATTTTTATGAGTCTATGTTTTTTAAATGCACAAGTCTAAAATTTGTTTTGATTTCAATTCACTCTGTTTTATGAAAATTCATACAAATGTTTTGAAAAGTATCCATATTTTAATTGTATTCAAATGATGTTTCAAATTGGAAGTTAATGTTTACTGAATGTTGGATATGCTTCAAATCTGTTTGGTAGAATTTTCCCTATCAGTCACATATTGATCTTTGGTATTCAATGTCTTGCTTGAATCTCACATTCTTTATTCTCTAACTAGTTGGACCTCATGTCTAACAAGTTGATCATATATGAGTTTCAAGCTTATCTCTAGAAAAGAATTCAATTTGTGAAAATCTTATGCCTATTGCATAAATCCTTGTTGGTCAAGATATTCCAAGCTTTATGAATGTTCATTAATGCATTAACCATTAGTGGAATAACTTTCTAGGATAATATTCTGGAACTCTAGTCATTTGGACTAATGAGTTTGTGCTTCATCATTCATGAACCCTAGTAGTCATTTTGTTACTCAAATTCATCAAATTCATCTTCATCCATTTCTGAGTAACTATATTCAAATTCTTGCCTTAAATGTTCATATATTTCAAGACTCTATTCTAAAAGGCAAGATCATCCCTTGATCAGTAGCAAAGTCATTGTGCTAATATATTTCTGTTGTATTAAGCATGTTTCGATAATGCTCTACCTTCATGACTTTTGCTTTTGAGAATATTCTTCAACATGTTAACTACAATGTTCAACGTGTTCTCTAAAACTGAAGCATTCTGATTTATTCTTTAACATGTTGACTTCCACTATGTTAGAGTGAGTATTGATTTTAAACATGTTTCAAAAATGAACCTTTCATAGAATTTCTTAATACTTCATCAATGTTTGAAAGAAAATTTGAGATTTGAAACTATTTGCATATTTCATTATCATTCTTGAAATATCTGATCTCATTCATGAACTATGAGTTGATAAATGCTTATGGATAAGATTTTCTATGTTCATTGATCAAACTTACATGCATTCTATCAATGACATCTTTTCTACTTAAAGTGTATTTCCAAATTGTCATTGAGAAATAACTTTCTTAATATCATTGAGTTGTTACCCTATTTGATTCATTGGCTTAAACTTTTTGGGTAAAATTATGTTTTGGTCTTTGATTGTTATACTCCTTGCTCAAATATCATATAGTTAAATTATATATGAGCATAAGAGTTGTTATGTCTAATCTTGTATGGACCTAAGAACCATTGGGTACCAAAGAACATATGTTTTTGCAGGAGTTGACCAAAATGTTCTATACAAAGAATATAGGCAGACCTTAGTGGCAGTTGCAGTGTCTACAAATTCTGTCATATATCACTTGAGTGACATCTCATCACTAGAAAGAAGCTTAGACCAAGATGACAAGGAGCACACTAGCTTGATGAAAAGATATGAGCATAAACTAATTTTGAGATCCTATTCAAAGCTCATTTGGGATTTCTGCTTCTAATGTGCATTAAGAGCAGATGGTTATAGAGACTCATCCTCCTGAAGCTCATTCGCATCCAGAGATCCTCAATATCGATCATATCAATGTACAAAGGACTGAACTCAAGTGATTACGATATTACTTGAGTGAGGTATTGTATTTTGAAATAATGTGCATATATCATGATCATGTGAGGCTAAATTGATTTCATTCATTCAATTTTATCTCATGTAATTTAGCCTGAGCAAACTCATTTTAAAATGATCCTTTTTCCTTTAAACACTTTTATCATCATATAAAGCATAAGTGATTTCATCATACCAATTTCAAGCCCACTTGAAAGTTCTTAATTCTAAGATGCCATGTTATGTCTATTTCATAAACATTTGGTGTCACATTATCAGTTGGTATCATTAAAGGGAGTTTCATATTTTTAGTCATGTATTCATTAAGGGGGAGCTCCACAATCATGTGTGTTTGATATCTTAAAAGCTCATCTCCTTTATTTGAAGAAAACCCTTCTAAGCATATTCATCTGTATTCACTGTCTTCTATTAGTTTTGATGATGAGTTAATTTCATATTTGAGATTATCTTATATTTTCCTTTCATTATCTTCATTTGAAAATATCATTTAAAAATGAATACTTTGATATCTGGTTGCACTAACAAATCTTTTTGGCAAAGAAAGTGCTCAATTTGTAGCAGGAGATTCTGTTAGGTGCTAGAACATTCTTCAACATACCACAATGATAAATTATCAAATTGAGGAATAATGCTTCAACGTTTCATCATTGTCGCTGACATATGCTCTACAAAGTAGAAGAAGATCTCTTGGAGTCAGATGAGTTATGCTCTAT